>NQII01006432.1:0-63819 GCA_002778355.1 Clitarchus hookeri | reverse complement strand
TGAGTCCCGCCAGGTTGCTGCGTCCCAGTCCCGCCAACTCCAAGTTCCAATTTCATCCCCAGCCATCCTGTGGTTTCAAACTTCTCGTACCGAGCTATTTGGCACGGTGGTTACACACACTGTGTTCGCACACTTGGGAGGACCCGAGTTTGATTCCCTGTCTGCCCGTTCTGATGTTCTTTTTCCAAGTTTTTTTCCTTCCCGAAATATTTGCAGGCGAATGCTTGGATGGTTCCTTATTACAGGCCATGTCCGTTTCCAACGACATTCGTGACTGTTTTAGCGCCTGGTCCTGTCTCTAGTACTGTAATCCCGTTGCAGACAAAACGTTACGCCATAAGAAAAATATTTCTTTGTGAAATATGAATCAGACTAAACCTCTCAGTCACAATTAAATATAACGTTTTAAGCACTGCACGAACAATTCTCTTGTTCGGGTTTGTACTGATATCGTTATAACTCTCTGTCCTATATCGGGACCAATATAAACATGTTTGTGCTNTCCTATATCGGGACCAATATAAACATGTTTGTGCTTCATGGTACTGTCAGCAGCTGTGAATGAGATAATGTAATATAATCTCAATAATGAATTATACCTTCCACAGGTTACAGATTTCCTTCATTCGACATTGTCTTCTGCTGTCTACTGTGCAAATCGTTGAAGCCACTTTCGGAGCAACGTCCACAATATACTCAACCAAACCGAAAGAAATTATTAAAGTCCGCGTAGTACTTGGCTCGTGTGGCAATATTGCAGGGTTGAAAGTTCGAACATAACATCTGACACGACTCTGGAACTTCAGAACCCCGTAACTAGTCGGTTCTGAGTGCATCATTATCAAAATACCCCATTGCCTTCAGCTGCCGTACGTAACATTGTGACGTAAATTCGCTAGTTCGATTAAACGGAAACGCGATATCGAATATAGAAATTACCTATCGGTAGGGTATTACTCTGGATTCATTTGACACAATTTTAGTAATTGATTTATTTATTAATATAACCTGATTTAACAGTTTAAAATCTGGAAAAATATTAATTTGTAAAAAAATGGACAATATTTATTCAGTCTGTCACAAAGTACCTCCAGTCTTAATTAGGTCATACACGGTCGAGTTACACTGACGTCAGCAGTGCATAGTCAATCAATTATATGACACGTGTCACGAGAAGGCGTTGTGGGAATATAAAATGAGAGAAGTAAGCATCCTGCAAACATATAAACAAATTCTGTTGTTTTGAAAACACTCAATTTATCCGAAGTTGGAGAGAGGATGATCATGGGTTTTTGTGCCTACGGTGGCAGTATTTTTGAAAAAGTGCGACTTGTGAGTTGTTCGTGTGCTGCTGTAGTTAATTTAACGTGTCTGGACAAACGGCACCACTGCGAATAAACTGCGGATTACTTCGTGCCATTGATGCAAGAGGTGAATGTCAGCTACGAAGGCGTGTGAGGACCACCAACACACTACTGCTGAGCACATCACCGCTCATAAAACCAGGAGGTTACCAAACATGTTTGAAACGACAAGACAACGAACCCTGTTGCGTACAAGACTCCGGAGTAGAAGGATGGTCATCGCTCCCACATTGACGACGACTTATGGCGGAAACGTCTTTAATTTGCACGATAGTGCCATAATTTGATCTCTTCTGATTGGCAAAATATTACCTTCCTTCATGAGTCACATTTTTCCTGCTCCATATAATAGATGAACGTTGGCGTGTCAAGCGAGAAACTTCAGAGAACTGTTTAAAGAACATTAGCTGGTGGCGGCAGCGTCATTGGTTGGGGAATGATTTATTGGCATTGATTGGATCCACTCATACTTCTAGAAAGCATTATCAAGCGATTTGTTTATCTATCCATCCTTGAATATTATAGCCATCCGTACATTTTGACTGTCTTCAGGGACGGGTGGAATATTCCAGCAGTGCAATGTGACATGTCATAAGGCCATAATTATCCAAGAGTCATTGGAGGAGCACGACCTAGACTTCCAAGTACTTCTCGGCCCCGCTATTTGCCTGAACTTGAACCTAATATAGCATATTTTAGACCACCTCAGTCATCATGTTTGCTCTATAGATCCTCCAACACGCATCCTTGAGATGTTGTCTGAAAAACTACAAACTGAATTGCTCTATATACCTTTTTGAATCTCAACGAAGCTGTCTAGATGCCTTCTGTGCTGCAGAAGACAGTTATACTGGAGTGGAGTGGAGAGATTTGGGCGGCTCTTAACATCGAGGTCTTGAGAGCCGATGAGGTTGAAGTGAGATGAGTACGGAGCAGCACCGCCGGAATACAGGAGCGGGGGAAACGGAAGATCCCCGAGAAAAGCCGCTGACCAGCGACATCGTCCGGCACGATTCCCACATGCGAAAATCCGGGAGCGACCCCGCCGGGAATCAAACCCGGTGAGCCTAGGTGGGAGGCGAGTGGTCTGCCCACTACACCATCACGGTCGACGAAGAGAAGCGTAACATCATTGTTGTTCCCGAACTCTGGTCGCACGCCTGGCCAGCATCCACGAGAGAGTTTATTCGCCCTTCACCGCAGCCCTGGCTGTTCTGTATATTGGATGTCAGTCATAATACTGTGACTCGACTGTGTATGTTGGTGTTATATAATACGCACATATATTTTGTCATTTGTCTTTATCTTCCATACTAATTTCCTAATCCGTGGTAGTTTTACACCCATAGCGTAAACACTTCAGTTCGTACCAGTTATCCATCGTCTTTCAGATTCGAAAGAGCAAAAACTATTAATTCTGCTGGTAAACAAGTGTTTGGTGCGCGACTGTGGCCTCAAACTACGTCCTTTGTCACAGCTTGAAATTCAGCAGAGTTCTCCATGCAATTAAACATAAAATATTCTTATAGTTTAAAATATCATTTTTTTGTGATGATACAAAGATTTAAGTTTTTTCATTCCGGAAACGACACACAATGCGCAGGTCTGCAGTTGACTCTTAGGGGCAGCTGTAAATGCATATTACCGTATAGGTAAGCCCCCGATTCTATGCTTGTAAATCTCACCAGTCGGGAGGGTGCATATAACCTAACTAGCCTCAAAAATATCTGTAGAATGGAACACACGTCCATAGACTACTCGATATTAGAACCAGGAACATTATGGCAATTTGGCAACGCCTTAGAAATACAAGTGGCCGATCACGGAGCCCTTTTAATTCTCAGGCACTTCTTGGAAATCGTGGTGGCGCAGATTAATGTTTTTTTTTTGTAAGCGGGTGAAGAGGACGGGGCAGTTTCATCCTTCGCAATTAGTTTGATGAAATGTAATTGCAGCGCGGCCCCATTAGACCGCCGTGCCCGCCCCGCATCGACAATTAAGCAGAGTGACCTGGGTGGCTTCGTCGATAGAAGGCGGTCACGCCGAGGGGGTTGCTGGGAGTACTTTGAGAGCGTGGAGTATTTGTGTAGGCCTATACATATTTGAATTTTAAACAGGACTATTCCTTATAAATGAATAAAATACTTTGACTAGTTTCAATATATTCTAACTAAATAAAAAATATGTTAGAGGGAGTGTACAAACTTCTTGAAGTTGTTGGTTACATAGACAGTGTTCTAACCTCAAATCCTATCCACGTTGTTTTTGCCAGAGCTATTGGCAGAAAATCAGTTCTATGTTGGAACACAGAGAGTGGCTAGACGCAGCTATAATCAGCACTCTACCCCACTTTCCTTCTACAGTTTCAACGATCCAGTGCCAGGCCCGCTCACCTGACATGTTTTCTATATAACATTTGTGGTACCAAGTAGGTCACCGTCTTCCTCCTTATCGAAGTGTTGCTGATTTGGAGCATAGTTTGTGACAAATATGGACATGCCCCAGAATAATATACAGAATAATATACCTTCAGTATAATATCGACGCAAGCATCTAGGCACGAAATAGTTAGAAGACGTACTAAAGACGCTTTCCCTTTTGTGTCACAAATTGCCGGAACACTGCCTTGAAGCAGTTTTACTGTAGTAATTCATCTCATTTCTCTGCACCAACCGTTTATTGGTACTTCTTATTTCAACGATTTTTTCTTTATGGTGCGCAAATACTCTACAGAATGTGTAAATTCAGTGAAAAAGTTTTCAAAATGGTGACGGCATCGAATTAGTGTTTTTGTAAGTTGAATAGCCATGATGTTTTAAATTACACTTAGAATTAAATGATTTTATATTCATTGCATTTTTTGACTTTATAGTGATAATACAGGAAACCTCAAAACTAAATTAGAAAAAAATAACACCAACACTAATAATCTCAAAATGGACTATTATACATCTATAAAACCAAATCCTTTATTTTCTGACAGACATAAAACGATAAATATCGTATATTAGTTGTCCAATGATCGAAAATCAACCGAAAAACAAAATATTTACCATTAGGCGGACACTTGGGCCAATCGAAGACCATTTTTTTTTGGTGCACCTATCAGAAAGCAGTTTGCTTTCTATTGGCGCACGTCATTGTGTGGGCTATGATTACTTTAACTGCCTGATAAGGGGTATTTGATTTCCGAGAAAAGTTTTCTGTGCTTGTTACAAGACTTAAATATAATACGGTCACTTGCAACTTTTCTTTGGTTATTTGTTCACGCGTCTTTACTGTATGACATTTCATTCTTTGACATGCCCAGTTATAATTAGGTTATTCTAACTCTAAACGGCTGTGGTTTGTAGGAAGACAGTTAAAATCACATTAACACTAAAGTGACTCTAACCTAACTGTTTTGAAATACAACTAGTCACATAACTTATTGCGAAAATCGAGTGTTTATACGCACGATTATATCCAGGCCACAGTCTGTATTCGCCCGAGGACGCGGTTGATCGTATTTTTATAAAACTGTGTGACTGGTTACTCTTTTATTTGCGTTGTCTCACTTTAATTACTGTAGCCTATATTGTCTTATTTGTCAGGGCTCTCTCTTCTTCTTTTAGTGCCATTCATTGCCCGAATAAATCACAGTTACTCAGCCCTTTCCTTTCTTTTATACGGTTATACTGGCCCTTTTCTTGTATGTTGTTCATGGGTCCATTTAGTCGTTTGTAGTAAACCGAGAAATTCAATTAAAATTGGGTATTTAACAGAACTGATATCGCGAAATGTTTTCTATCGTAAAATTTAATTACATCTCGTAAAAACCATGAATCTTATGAATTTTCTCCAAATTCTTAAAAAAATTNTTTCTATCGTAAAATTTAATTACATCTCGTAAAAACCATGAATCTTATGAATTTTCTCCAAATTCTTAAAAAAATTTATACTTTTTCAATGACTTGATACGACTATAGGCCTACATGTGTATCGGAAAAAAATTATCTGGAGAACCGCTATGAATAATTCGGGAATTTAATTTAGGAGTATTGTAAGTACCATGTTTTGTCAATTAAAAGCAACAAAAATCTGCTATCTATTTTCTGAGATCTCTCATAACTCAACACACTGNTACCATGTTTTGTCAATTAAAAGCAACAAAAATCTGCTATCTATTTTCTGAGATCTCTCATAACTCAACACACTGTTTTCTTTATTACTGTATTAATGAAGTTTTACTATATAATGAGATCACTCGATTTGTTCGGTTTATTCAATATTATGCTGTAACTTCGAAGGGTTGATAAAACGTCAGTAATTTTTCTCTCAATTCAGGAGACATCCTGTGTTAACAAGCGTTGGAATCTTAGGCTACAGAGTTAAATTCTGTACATGGTTTCAATTATTATCTATGCAGTTTCATAACTGAACATGTCTAACTGGCTTTACTAATGTGTTAACTGCAACTACCACGATACAAACAGTGGGTTTGTATTTAATTTAACAGGTAGTAAGTGCCCTTCCTCTTTTTCATCGCGGTTATGAACGCGCGTGTGTACATGTGCGAAACGTTGGAAGAGCTGCCTTGCCAGTTTTGAAAATAGATAACTTTTTATTACCATTTATTTATAAACATCAAACACGACTCTAGTAGCGCAGTACACAGAACTGTAATAATTTTAAGTGGGATTGTTTACTTTCCCATTTTTGTTCATTTTCCAAATTGAAATAGCTTGGAGCATTCACCGGATATTCTTTTCGGCAATGTGACGGCTACTTTTACCAAATATTATTTTTCCCCTGCACTCAAACGTGAAGGCAAACTAAGTGTATGGGCAGTCATAGTTTTGCCACAGAATTTTCGTAATTTGAATTCTGCGCTAGCTTAACAACTTGATTGCATATGGAATTGAAATAAAAAGATACTGAGTTAGTGCTTAATGATGTTCCCACGTGACAGGATAAGAAGTTCACAGCTGCAGGCGGGTCGTCGTTTACTACGTTAAAAGAAGCAGCGAGTGGGCCCATTAATAACGATAAGATAGATTGATTTTTGTCGTCAATGCATGTTTTCAACATTAACTCGAGATCTGCCTGCAGAACTGTCCAAATCACGTGATCANTTGATTTTTGTCGTCAATGCATGTTTTCAACATTAACTCGAGATCTGCCTGCAGAACTGTCCAAATCACGTGATCAAACAGCAACGCCGACGTTTAACTCTGTCTCTTGCTTTTCCTTTCTGAAGCCCTGCTAAAGTCCTACTTCCAGCCTATTCCTCTGCCTCATGCGAACGAAGCTTAACTAAGTCTAGAAAATTACACCACCGGGACAACGCACCGCATTCGTGCGCATTCACTTTAATAATATTTTTCATGAGAACTATTTCTTACTAGGCATTACCAACACACCTATTTTCTCCCTGTTTTATTAATATTATTAACAAATGAATAAGTATAATTTGTGTATAACATATATGTAAAAGTACAATTTAACCAAAACGAAAGTACTTTGATGTTAACAGGAGTATGAAACGCTTGTGAAACATGATATATTTAGGAAATAACCGGACACGTCACATATATGGTAACGTTTCAAAACTTGATTTAAAAACTGTGAAGATATTGCGATAGACTGTCTTAAAACTTGGCCAGAAAAATTTGTACTAATATTTCAAAGCAGTTATTTATATGAAGAGTGAGGGAACATTAATCTATCCCACGTTGATATGACAGTTTTAAATGCCAAGAAAAAAGGTTTCCAATGTTGGGTCTCTGAAGTTTGTAACAGCGCAGCTGGCATGCGCACACAGCCCACATTCGCTCTACTGTCTTGCCCATAGACTAAAGATGAGGTAACCGATTTTCATCTTCTGCTTGTGGCCCCGAGAAAACCCGCTCTTTCGCCTCTTTGGCGAACAGGGATAAGTCTCCCGATAATAACATGCAATGTCAACGCCAGCACCTCAAACTGCCGGCAATTTTCAANTGGCGAACAGGGATAAGTCTCCCGATAATAACATGCAATGTCAACGCCAGCACCTCAAACTGCCGGCAATTTTCAAAAACCTTCACAAGATTTATTTTCGTGTTCTCTTCCCTGAGAAATCTACTATTCAAAAAGATCAATTGCCAATATTCAAGGTAAGATGTTATGATGAGCGTAAATAAATATTAACCCTGCCAAGGTACATATGTGCACCCTATGGTAAAATAAAGAAAACATTGTTTTCACGTAACGTTATAAATATTAAGGTGTTGAATTATTACAAAAAATATAAATTTTCATTAAAACGTCACGGTTGCAAAATCTCCGCTCTACATTGAGCATAAATGCAAATTTGTATACCATTCTTCATTCTTTTTTTATATAAAGCATTCAAATATAAAAGTATCTAGAACCTTCATTAAGTTTCCGCTCCATAATATATGAGCCTTCATCTAAAATTCGAAAACTCTTTCGCTCCATAAATATGACTTTCAAACCTCACACAAAATTTCACTCCAATGTGAACATAAAATATTTTGAAAATATTTACTGAAGGAAAATGAAAACATAATTTTTCTTCCTTCAACCAGAAATCTTTAAATCCTATAATTCTTGATAAAGGCCTGAGGGGTCTGTATTATACTTATCTTTTATTGTGTCCATGACCACTGACGGGAGCTGATTACTCTCGTCCTCGGGGCCCCAACCAGGGTTTATAAACCCCTTCCACACACGTGTAATGCAGAGGTATAGATTTCTCCATTTCAGGCCACGTCGCATCATCTAGGATTGGCCCACCAACGGAGTCAATAAGAGAAACAATGACGTCACAAAGCAAGTAGCGCCCCACATCACCGGAGCTAGGGTCAGTCTTTATTCTACAAACGGACGGCGTGGCCATGCTGCTGTACTCGTGGTTGGTGTTCATGCGTCGGTCGCCATCGGACCTCGAAGTCAACCGTCGGCGATCCACGTATTCACCCCGGCCACCCAACACAGTCGAACAGCGATGAAAATAATCATTCAATGTAGGGATGAACGTCTTGTAACATTTCAGATGTAGGCGGGTAAAAACGTAGTTTTCGATGTAGGAAAATCGTCGGCGCCAGACGCGAGACGGCCGGGCGTCTCATGTTTATATACCAATTGGCCTACCCCACACCAATACAGCTGTCAAAGTCACAAGGTCAGTGGTGATGAACATGTTTGTTTACATCCTAATTTTTAAAGACAACCCCTTTTACATGAATAAAATACTATTATGAACTTCAATTTAACCTAATTGCATTAAAAAGTCTTTAGAGGGAACATACAAACATCTCAATTCAATTGTTTAATTAAACATTGTTCTAACATCAAATCCTACCCACCATCGTTTATG
Organism: Clitarchus hookeri; assembly: GCA_002778355.1. NCBI lineage: Eukaryota > Metazoa > Arthropoda > Insecta > Phasmatodea > Phasmatidae > Clitarchus > Clitarchus hookeri. Next base: position 55,095 of record NQII01006432.1, on the reverse strand, counting down.
ATATTTGTATTGACAGAAAAAGCAGTCCAATGTTGGAACACGGAGAGTGGCTACTTCGCACCTCGGTCGCGCACTCTACCTCATTTTCCCACTATGGGCGGGAGGGTAGGATTCGCTGCTGGCGTCATACCCCCCTCCCCCAATCGTCGCCCCACTCAAAACCACCTCCGCCACCCACGCCTCTCGTCACGTCGCAGTGTGGATCACTGGATCTGGAGGCGGCGAAGCGATCACCAGCCCAGAGAAGGCTGAGAGTTTCTCCCTACTCTGCCCCTTCTCGCCAAACACAGTTATTGCACGCACAGGGGCGGAATGGCGGTGAACACGTGGCGCAGAGAAGCAGGACTGTAGGTATGTGCCGAGTGCGGGAACCGTGGCAAGAGACAACATCGAGAGCGCGGCTCATCTCCGTCCAGTCGTCATACACCCACGGCGTTCCTCACTTCTGTTTACACTGGCTGCAGAGAAAATAATACTTTTTTTAGGGGGAAGGGGTAGTCCATTTTGCCAAAGTTTCTTTCAGGTGAACGTGAAATTATTTTCTATGACAGCAAAACTCTTTACATGTCCCTGCCAAATTTTTTTTTCAATTCAGTACCTAAGAAGACGACGGGTTGGAAAACATTAATTTTTAAAGTGATATGTAAATAACATTATTACACTACATAATGAACTCCATTATATTAAATATTGTCTTATTATTTGGCTATAAATACATTATGTACTTTTTTTTACGAAACGTGGAGTATAAGGGATTATACTTAAACTTCTGTAAAATGTTCAGAAAATGTGTTTCCAAACGTAGATTGCTACCGTGTGGCTGTGTCTGCTTAGTTTCATAATNTGTACTTTTTTTTACGAAACGTGGAGTATAAGGAATTATACTTAAATTTCTGTAAAATGTTCAGAAAATGTGTTTCCAAACGTAGATTGCTACCGTGTGGCTGTGTCTGCTTAGTTTCATAATTAAAGTATTTCTAATGGACACAGTGTTCATTACCATGTTAAAGGGAGAGCAAGATTTGGGATATTGTCTTTCGAGTAAAGTGAAGCGAGGTTTCACGGCTTATTAGGAATTATGCACATAACTTTTCCCAACATTTTAGCTCCGAAATCTATAAAATTTTCTTTTTACTAATTGATTGAAGAAGTGCAGGAGCAATAAGGGTGAGACTGCGACGCCCACAAAGTGCGCCATCGTCGCTATGTGCAAGGCTCTGAACTGGCACGCAGTGTTCTCGTAGTGCTACGTGTACCTATCGGACTCTTAAGCGGCGACCCTATCATCTAATTGGTGGAAAGTCTGTAGCAAGGTTTACTTCAGGACCCTCTAGTATTTGTTCTAGTAGTTTTGTACGTATATGGCCCGAATATTTTAATATATAACGCTCTAAAAAAGTTTTTTTTTCTATGTTGTAGTGGTATGGAGTTATGTTTCTAATGTGCATGACGTCTCGAACGTAATCGATAGGCGNCTCTTAAGCGGCGACCCTATCATCTAATTGGTGGAAAGTCTGTAGCAAGGTTTACTTCAGGACCCTCTAGTATTTGCTCTAGTAGTTTTGTACGTATATGGCCCGAATACTTTAATATATAACGCTCTAAAAAAGTTTTTTTTTTCTATGTTGTAGTGGTATGGAGTTATGTTTCTAATGTGCATGACGTCTCGAACGTAATCGATAGGCGTAATCTGAAGTGCATGTTCTTTTCGCAGATAAGGACATTTGGCGCAAGTCTAATAGTTTCGGAAAACACTCCGGGTTTTAAACACACTGCAACGCAGTTCAAGCGCCAGGCAGGCGGGCTCCTTCTGTTAATTTTCTCGGTACACGATGGCGCCACGGAATATCTGAAACAATAGTACGAATTCACCTTGTGCTGAGCCAGGGAACAGGGGATTGTCTCAGAAATGCTGGCAAAACCTCTCATGTCGACATCGCGTAGACAGTGCTTTTTACGTCCAATGGTAAATATAGTGACTGAGTTAAGGCTTCGAAAATGCAGAAAAATATTTGATTACGTTACTTGTTAGAAACTTGACAAAACGTTTCTACCAATGTTGGCACACTTGTGTCCTATCACAAGGAATCGATCACTCGAATCATCATTTAAATCTTATATCAATTTACTTCAGTTTGTATGCAAAAAAATCTGATAAATAAGGTAACACAACTACCTCGAGGAATTATTAACAACTGAAAAAGAAAAAATAGTAAAAGAAGGTCCTCTAATATTCTTTAAACCTTGACTTGCAAAGACGCCCGATATATGTGCGATTCAACAAATTCTTTTAACACGTAAAGACTTGTGACCCATCCAAATACAGCATTTTGATAATTGTCACAACAATTTAAAACTTCTCTGACACGTCTCTTTTATATACGGAGATATCATATCTAATTAAAAATTTAGAAAACAATGGCGGCCTAAAAATAATGTACTCGGTTTCCTATTTAGCCCGAAGTTAAATCTTTTAGCACTGTTACCAAATATTTATACTTTATGTTTTACGCTTGATTCAGTAGATGGCAACATTCTGAAACGAAAAATGTCTTAACAATTGCCCCCTCTTGTATAGTTTGAAAACAGGATTATCGTGACCTTATACTCATGCGTTTCGAACCTCACCAGTCTTACAGACAATAAAATATTAGACAACAATTATCTACTCAATTTATATATATATATCTACCAGTTGCTCAACACATAAGATTTCTTACTTACATGCAATTTATTTACATTTAACGCAACNCGCGAAGTTAAATCTTTTAGCACTGTTACCAAATATTTATACTTTATGTTTTACGCTTGATTCAGTAGATGGCAACATTCTGAAACGAAAAATGTCTTAACAATTGCCCCCTCTTGTATAGTTTGAAAACAGGATTACCGTGACCTTATACTCATGCGTTTCGAACCTCATCAGTCTTACAGACAATAAAATATTAGACAACAATTATCTACTCAATTTATATATATATATATATATATCTACCAGTTGCTCAACACATAAGATTTCTTACTTACATGCAATTTATTTACATTTAACGCAACTACTGAATCATTAAAAATAATTGTTACGTAATATTTTAAGTAGACTTCTTTCGATTGTTACAGGTACCATTAAATTCGTAGTAGGAAATAGTATGTTCTGCGCCAGAGGATGGGGGCTGGGGAACCGGAGAGCCATGTCGGACATATTATATTTCCCTTTTTTCCTTTAAAATAGTCTCTGTTCACCCCAAAAACTCCTAAAATACATTTTTATTCCCTCGAAATGTCCCGAATTTCCCTCAAAACCAGCAACATTTCCAGCAAAAAATGTGTTTTGCACAATGCGGCTGGCAAGTGCTCAATTCGACAGAATCTGGCGGAAATTGTGCAAATGGCAGTTGGATTGTGCATTCATTCACAAGCACTTCATGCTCTGTCATTCTATGCCAGCACCATCCATCTTGTCTGGAGAATGTTCGAATTCATTGCGCCATCATGCTCAACCTTGTTACAAGCATATGTTCTACGACCTATGTCAAGTACGCATATGCTAAGGACAGCAACACCAATCATGCACATATATGCTAATTGTACATATAATAATTGCACTTATGCTAACCACGCATATGGCAACCACCCCCCACCATCTTGACTTTGTCCCCCACCATCTTGAATTCTAGCTGCCGAACTACCGTTCATGCCAGCTATAGCATAGCATCATCAAGATGGTAGGGCCAAGGACACCTTAAGCCCTCTTGTAAGCATAGTTTGCTACCATTTCCAAACTGTTTAAGATAGTCACCAAATTCATAACATAGGCATCATCCTTGCCGACGAAAATGACTGCAGGGTCAAGTATGCTCTAAGCCCACTTATAAGCAAATTTGGCTGCACTTTCCGAACTATTTAAGATAAAGTCGTCAAATTTATAACATATGCATCACCCCTGATGTAAAATAGGGTGGTAGAGTAAATTATGCCTTAAACCCTCTTATAAGCATAGTTGACAACCATTTCCCATCTGCTAAAGCCATAGTCATCAAATTTAAATCATACGCATCGCTCCCAACATATAATAGGGCAGCAGGGTCAATTATGCATTAATCCCACTTATAAACATATATGTCTGTCATTTATTATCCGCGAAAGCCACGACCGTCAAATTCATATCACTGGTATCATTCCTGGATGCAATCATTCGTCGTCGTGTGTGATCTCTATTATATGATTTTGGTGAATATATCTTAAACAATTCGAAAATTACAGCCTACTATGCTTATACGAAAAGTGTTATACTTTGTTTAAATTGTGGTCAAACTGTACTTGTTAAGGTTGGAGGAATATCATGATGGTAGAGCATGTGAGTAAATAAATATTAGAAGCTATACGATACTATATGGCTATATAATAAAACATCTGGAGAGTACATAAAATACTGTAAGGTCGGGGGAACATTATTATTTAACTACATCCACTACCTTTTTTTAGAGCCACGCTAGTATATTGTAATTGTCCCATCTTGAGAAGTATCCGATAGTTGATGAAGTATTACGAGTTACGGTGGTCGGCACAGCAGGCTTCTTGTAACTTCCATCTCGGCCGGCGTCACACGGAGAAAGACCTGTTCCGCCACTCTGCATTGCTCTCATATCGGCGTGGCATAACTCCAGGACTGATGGAATGTAGTGATTTAAAAGACACGCAAAGGATGAGAGCGAAAGAAGGACTGAGTTTTTAATAAGTTTTCTCTGGAGAGCGTCTCGTCTAGAGCCTGAACAAGCTCATGAAATTATAATTGAAAAATATATTGTTTACAATACTTTAAATGTATTTTGTTCAGCAGAAGCAAATTCGATATTTTTACAGTACTGTATATCAATTTAAATGCTAGTTAAACTACTTGTATGTATTTTGTAATCAATGCTGAGCGGTATTTCGGGATAAAAGAATTGAAAGCCACAATGATACAACAAAAGTAATATCATTACTTTTACATTGCTACCAACCTAGGAAGGCTGAATCTGGGTCAAATGTATTTTTCCCTTTTGTGTGTGTCTTTTTTTTTTTTTTTTTTTTAAATTAATGCTTTCCATTTCTTTCTTTTCTAAATCTCCTGTGGGGCGAGATCGGGTGGAGATTGAGAAGAGAAGTTGTAGTGAATGTTGAGGCGGTGTGAGTCCGCTACAAAACATGTCCTACCCCTGACCGGAATGACAAAGCATGAAAACTCGGCTGATTAGCTCCTCACTTCTCTTTCATGATCAATGGTCCAGAATGCCCATTTACATTCTACTTTTGTGTTGAGCCACAAGAAACTAGATCCAAAATAGTAGATTTTTTTGCATGAATCGAGTGTTGCAGAGGAAACTTACGAAGGATGAAAACAGCATTTTATCTTAAAGTAGTTTTCATTACAAAGGAATAAGCGTTAGTATTTAAAGTTTTTTTGTAGACACTCATATTTAAATAAAGCAGTCCACTTAATATTTTAATACCCGAATTATACTAGTTATGCGGCTACGAATAGCTTAGATATACTCCAGCAAGCATAGATGTTAAAATATTAATACATTAAAAATTACCAGTGTGTTAAGATTGTTTTCAGATCTGGTATTTACTAAATACGATGAAAACGTCCGGAAACTACCTTTAACGTANCCAGTGTGTTAAGATTGTTTTCAGATCTGGTATTTACTAAATACGATGAAAACGTCCGGAAACTACCTTTAACGTAACGGTTGGAAATTTGACTTGACCACGGCAATAGGCTTTAGTGCTTTACTTAACAAAAAATGCATCCATTTTCTTTTTTTAATAAGTTACTGAAAATATATGTTTTAAAAATAAAACTCTTATAATGTTCAGTATAAGTTTAGTACCGTCCAAGAGAACTTAGATTTATCATAATGACAAAAATGGCTTCTGTGGTTAAGGTTCCTAATGCGTTAACATCCATAACACAAGGTTATAGGATTGAAGCACGANGACAAAAATGGCTTCTGTGGTTAAGGTTCCTAATGCGTTAACATCCATAACACAAGGTTATAGGATTGAAGCACGATGGAACCTCAACTTAATCTTTCGATATAAAAGTTGTGGCGTAAAAAACACAGATAAATTTTTTTTAATATTTAGATTACTGATACTGCACAATAAAATTGCGATAAAGCTACAGTTTCAGGTATATTATTATTAACTCACTAGAGTTTAATGAATATGTGAAAGAACAGAATATTAATTTCTAAATTGAATTCTTTTTCATGTGGCAACTGACTCACGCCCATAACGTATGGGCGCTAGCTCAAGCTACGTTTGTGTATCATCCAGCTACACGATGCTGTGGACGGGGAATGTCAAACGCTACAATTAACAGTCAAAATATCCCCGGAAGGAAGGAAGGAGGTTAAGCCATGCGAGGTTACCGACACGTTTACTGNAGTGGGTTCGTGTTACGTGAATACTTTTGAAAGCCCAGCTTAGTTCGTCTTTCTCACTATCGCAAACTGTACCATTTCAAACTTTGCATGCGTTTTCCCAAAAAAAAAACTCTTCGTCTGAGAGTGTTAAATCAAATCATGCCTAAAATTCTATAATTTTGTACGAAAGGACTTGGTACCATTAATTTTCATCACGATAAAGAAGACAATGGGTAGAGTTATATAATCCACAAAAAGTTCAACACATGTCATATTTCAATACACGAAAACACCATTCAGCTATTTCTTTTTCATTTCAAATAATATCTTATATTTCATAAGATAATAGTTTGAAATATCGTTATTCAGTGGTTCACATTTACCTTCATAATCTTTATAAAGGCCACCACAAGAACGTATTGTGTTTTATATCTTACTTTGCATAAGAAATCGTCATACAGCGTTTTTACCGGGGGTTCAAAAAATCTTGTATATGCAGTTCCGGCAAGAATTATTTTTTTTTCCCAAGGAATTTCTTGAAAAGTTTTTTAATTAACAGTGAACCATCTACAAGTGAATAAACGACAATTAAAACCTAAGTTCGAGATGGCAGATTTATCCAGAGGCAGATTCATGCACCATTTGTTCGCTGTATAAAATTAGGCTACTGCGTAACCAGGCCGTAGCTCAGTGGGTTGGTGAGCGGGTCTGCGCCACGTAATGTTAGGCTTTAGAGTTTATATCTCCGCCGTGTAACGAAGTATTTTAAGTGATACATAATTGCTGTTTATAACTTATGTTATTGTTAGAAAACGTTATTTCCAGAATCACTTGGTCTAAAAGCAATAATACGTAACAACACAGTGCAATCGATTAGCTGTGGTTGTTTGTTAATCAAATCGATTTGTTTCTAAAATAGATAATTCGAGCTGTGTAGGTGAATAATGTTAACAGGTACACATAAAAACCCTAAGTTTAATTTTGTGATTGATTGTATTCTTTTGGCCTTCTAACCGTTAAAGATCTTTAAATAACGGAAAGCAAAAGATTGTTTATTATGCTCATTAAAGATACATATTTAAATACAGGGGCGTAGCCGGGGGTTGGGAATTATCGGGACATATCTCTCCCTCCCCATTGAAATGAAAATAAAATATTCAAAAATAAAATATAAAAATAAAATTACAACTTTTATTTTAATATAATAAATGTGTAAACATCCTTGAACATGAAGAATGTTTATAGCATTTTGTGGTTCCATATCTGTATATTAGCCCATTAATTATAAATAATATTTTAACTATTAATTTGTAATACTAAAACTTTCGTATTTGTCCAAAAATAGAAATATGAAGTCCCCACCCGAAAGTAAATTTCTTGCTACGCCCCAGTTTAAATATTTTGCTAATGTTTTAATGAATGGCGTAAATGTCCGTCGTACATACATGTGGAAACAGTACCTTGTTTTCCATACATAAGCAGTGCCATTACTCATATCATGTTCCATACATTAATAGTACTCGTACTTAGAAACTTAAATAAATGCAGTATTCAAGAGAAAGAAACAATCTTCGCACTTTTGGATGCACCACAAAGAGCCTACAAATAACATTTCATTGTATTTGTGCCCCTGCCTCCTTGCGAGTTGTTTTTCCTGCCATTTACAATTTTCTGTTCGCACTTTAGGTAACGTGTGGATATGAACTGATGCGTTCTTTCTTCTCTTCTGATATAGAAACTTGTATGACTTCTGTTTTGCCCATGGGTATAACAGAAGGTAGCAGAAATTAGGTATCGTGTAGTGCCGGCTTAAACGACTCCCACCTCTCGCAGAATTTAGGCTCAGGGAACTTCATAAAAACCTTTTTAAATATTGGAAGACATACAGTTTTGAAAATATGATACACTGCATACTGCTAGTATCTTTCAAACATATTAAAATTTATACTGTTAAGTGGTAGGGGAATGCTAGTAAAGAGGATAAAATACCCACGATGAACAAATAAAAACTAAATTTGCTGTATGAATTAACACTACTAGTTATGAAGATGATCTTACATGTTATAAAATATATTTCGTTCGTATAGTATAATCATGCAAACAAAATGAGTGGTCTTTAACGAAAAAAAATATTTATTCATTCAACAAAAATGGGGCCCAGAGAACATGACTACTTTTACGAAAAGTAAATTATAATGTNAAAAAAATATTTATTCATTCAACAAAAATGGGGCCCAGAGAACATGACTACTTTTACGAAAAGTAAATTATAATGTAAATATGCCAAAAGGTTAACACACAAGGATGCCCTACTGTCAAAAATTGTTCAAATTGTTACATATTGTTCGTAAATTGTTATTGTCATCCATTTGTAGGCTAGGAGACAACAAACATTCCAGAATACATGAACTAATTTTGAAAGCGTAAAGATATTTACAAATAATTTCTGTTATTCTTGGTTACAACTGTACACTATGAACAGAGAAATTATTTGTAAGCTGACGCAAATTTGTGTGGACGCGTGAAATTAAATCGCTAAACTGTGAAGTCTGAAGTAAACCTGGGTTTAAAATAGAAAATTTAAGCGTTAAGTTATGCGTTAAGACGAGTACAGAAGAAACGAAAGTGTGTTACCTCATGTATTGGTTTCCAATGGAACTTAGCAGGTCGTGTGCGTTGTTGGGATTTCCTTGGGCGTTGAAAGAAATAGCTATATTTTATATCTTTAGTGAAACTTGTGAGGCGACGACCACTCAGAACACAGCAGACGGCGTTGTCGCNAAATAGCTATATTTTATATCTTTAGTGAAACTTGTGAGGCGACGACCACTCAGAACACAGCAGACGGCGTTGTCGCCGGGAAACGGTTATTTACAGTGATGTAAGTATAAACAATAACACAACGTCGTGTTAACAATTATATTTATTCACAAAAATAAGCTTCTCTGATAGAAAATGTTTGCTTTAAAGTATAATATGGTTAAATACGGTTTTGATATACAAAGTTAGGTTAGGAACAGAGGTAAACATAGCAGGCTTGTCACCTGAATTAAAACAATATTGGAAACTGCAAATACAGAAGACGTGTTTTCGTACGACAGATAAGCGCATGCTGCATAATTCTTAATGCATAATTNTTGGAAACTGCAAATACAGAAGACGTGTTTTCGTACGACAGATAAGCGCATGCTGCATAATTCTTAATGCATAATTATATTTACTCTAAACATAGCTTAACTATTAGCGATTAGCACGAGTCATTGCATTCAACCGTTGTTTAGTGTAGCAATAGTTATATTTTGTAATACAGTCTGAAGTAGTATATTGTGACTCTCTTTGTTATGTCAAATTTTCATGCGCTCGTTAGTGTTAACATTACTGATAATAACTTCATTGNTTGGAAACTGCAAATACAGAAGACGTGTTTTCGTACGACAGATAAGCGCATGCTGCATAATTCTTAATGCATAATTTTATTTACTCTAAACATAGCTTAACTATTAGCGATTAGCACGAGTCATTGCATTCAACCGTTGTTTAGTGTAGCAATAGTTATATTTTGTAATACAGTCTGAAGTAGANTGTAGCAATAGTTATATTTTGTAATACAGTCTGAAGTAGAATATTGTGACTCTCTTTGTTATGTCAAATTTTCATGCGCTCGTTAGTGTTAACATTACTGATAATAACTTCATTGTCATCGTTTTTCACACTTTAATGGGCGTGAGGTTTCAGTGTAGAATATAAAATGGTGTGCTGTGTTACACCCGTGTAGCTGTAGACACACATAGCTGCAAGAGTTCTAACGCTGCTATACAGTGGGTTTGTTTTCTGCTATATTTATACTTTTAAACATATTCACGTCTATCTCCATTACCACTCTGACATATAGTTTTATCAACAATGATCAAGTCATGTAGATTAATATAAGAAAGAATAATAAAAATTTCAGAAAACTTGTTTAGGAATAATTATTTTCCAAAATTATGAAATGACATGAATTAGGACTGAATATATCAAGAGTTAAGAAACATATTTTTAATTCTTAGTTCATAAAACTGATATAATGAAAAATTAAGGTTCCGAAAATTTTAACACATACTGTCGCAGTTGGTTACTGCAATACCAAGTAGATCAAAACTATTGTATAATTTATAATTCACTTTTAATAATATTGAACAGTTTATTTCTTACGTTACAATAATTCGTTACAAGTAAACAATTTTCATAAGTGAGACTTTTACACTTTATTAAGTCGATTTCTGCATTCAGGAAGTAATAAAACCAAAAGTCGCCGCACACGAAGTCAAAAGCCTGGTTTAATAAAAATATAATACGTTGGTGTAATTTTATGTAATTTATTAAGTGTTCGGTGAATCATTTATGATAGAGGTTAATTGAAGACATATTTNACGTTGGTGTAATTTTATGTAATTTATTAAGTGTTCGGTGAATCATTTATGATAGAGGTTAATTGAAGACATATTTGACTACGAGGCAACGGGTCACTGAAGTTTTCGTAGCTAATGAAAATCAGGTATTAAGCTAAATTACAGAAACATTCCTTGACGGGTTTGTTTTTGTCGTATCCTGACGTTTTTTTCTTACTTATAAATTAATCCAAATACTATAACTTAATTTAAAGTAGTTCTCTTGGAAAAACAAACTCACANACGTTGGTGTAACTTTATGTAATTTATTAAGTGTTCGGTGAATCATTTATGATAGAGGTTAATTGAAGACATATTTTACTACGAGGCAACGGGTCACTGAAGTTTTCGTAGCTAATGAGAATCAGGTATTAAGCTAAATTACAGAAACATCCCTTGACGGGTTTGTTTTTGTCGTATCCTGACGTTTTTTTCTTACTTATAAATTAATCCAAATACTATAACTTAATTTAAAGTAGTTCTCTTGGAAAAACAAACTCACAAACAACTGGAAATAAGATTAGCATCTGTGGTGTAAATGAGATTGAAATCGTTATTTCGGTTATATTATTAATTAGTAGCATTTACGTGGTTTCTGAAAGAAACTTCAACTGAAAAATTTTATTTTCAATAATTTAAAATTGAAATAATTATATATTTTTTTTGCATACCTTTACGTTTAACTATTTTTCTTTTATTCTGTGAATATTGAAAGGAATTAAATATTTATAAACAATTTAGATTTTATTTTTGCTTATGATGTACAAGCTCTCCACATTTTACACGTTTGAAAGCAAAGCCCCAAGAAAGCATGGCTACCACTTGCATAAATGTCTACCAACCGTGTAATATGATTATCAAGAAGGACTTTTTACGCGCCGGAATAGTTTTTTGTTCGAACCATACGCATAGTAATTGTCCGTGACTCTTTATTGTCGAGTAAACCAGCTGAAGGACTTGAAATTGAGCCCACTTGGCTTAGAAATAATTAAAACTTTAAAACGCCATTTTTTTTTAGAATAATAACGCATTTTTCAATTCTTTAAACACGAACCCATTCTCTTCTGAGTAGAAGAGATGGACCTTCATTCAGTTTCAGAAGCATTCTACTAAATAATGAAAGTGCGTGAAATCAATATGGCCTTTCACTATAAATAAGTAAACGCATCAAAAGTGACCTGAAAATAAACACATAATTCACATACAACGAAGAAGTGTTTTACGCTGTTTTTTTTCAATTGGAAGCTCGTGAATGACTTTCTGATGCGCCTTTATAAATTATAACTGAACTTTCCCTTCACTAGGAAACCTCATCAAGAAAGTAATAAATGATTCAGTCTGCGATGCCCATTTTCATTAGAACTGTTGCTACTTTAGTGACACTTGGCTTAGTAAAAAGGAAATGAAAGAACTGGGGAAACGATTTGGTATACTTTTACAAAAGTCGATCAGTTCAGTTCTCCATTCCCTAAAGTACAGTAGTTCAATAAAATACAGAAATCCAATTTTTAATTATCTGAGTTTTGCTCACCGCTTTCACTCCAAGAAATGTGATGATAATATGAACTATACATTTTACATTTTCTTATAATTATTCCACTCAGTGCATAATTGAATTGACGTGCCCTACACAACGTTTAACACAAGTTATTTCAGTGGTACTGTTGTATACTATTGACATAGAGTGAAAAATGCTATGTTTATTTTCAATTGTTTCGGCTCTTAAGTCAAATGCAGCACTGGCCGCTTCAGCAGTGAACACCTAGCATTTTGTCGTACCTGACTAGCACTAAGCAGTTCGTGGTTTTGATCCCGGCCTGCTCCAATGGGGATGTATTTTTCACGACTGGTTTTCCATTTCAGTTCCAGGCTAATTTCGGTGAAAGTTCTTCGTACGAACTTAATGGCGATTTTTTATTTCCGTCGTGTCACGTGTGGAAACGTGGCAGGCGTTGCCGGTGCTGGCGGGTTTCCTTGGGCACTTCGTTTCCCCGGCATTTGCATTCGGTCGCTGCTTCATCACCACGTCACTTTGCCCCCATGGACGCTTAAAGACATTGTTCTTAAGATCCCTGCAAAACTCTCCTCTGTATCCAGTTCATTAATACGAAATCATCAATTTACAANAAAGACATTGTTCTTAAGATCCCTGCAAAACTCTCCTCTGTATCCAGTTCATTAATACGAAATCATCAATTTACAATAAATTAAATTAAGATCCTCATTAGCCTTGGTGCATAAAATATATAGTCTATGCGTGGTTTCTTCACACTTTTAAAATCAAACATTTGAAAAATCGCTCCATGTATGACGCGTTTGGCTGTTTCCTAAACAAGTCATGATTCACAGACGTTTTATACTTGTGTTGATTTAAAAGTACCTTATTTTCTGAGAAATTGGCCTTTCTCTTATATTTTATTTATTAATTATAATATTTCATTTATAATTAACTTGAATAAAAACTGAGAGTAATAGGTGTGTTGGCAATGCCCAGTAATAAATGGTTCTTATGCAATATATTATTAAATTGAGTACGCACGAATGCGGTGCGTTGTCTGACAGAAAACCAATATGTGTNTGGTTCTTATGCAATATATTATTAAATTGAGTACGCACGAATGCGGTGCGTTGTCTGACAGAAAACCAATATGTGTAATTGATTATGACAGAGGGAGAAAGTAAGAGAAATGGCTAGAAGGAACAATGGGTGTAAACGGAATGATTTAAGGGAAACTCTTGAGTAGGAAAAAAAACCTGAGTATCAGGTAAAGTGGACGTCTCTCCATCGAACCCGCAACCACTCGCCTAAAAAAAGACGTGTTGCTCGTCGTCATGTGTTCTACCGACTGCTCCTTCCAGTTGATTCGAAAGCCTGCTTAGCTTTGTCACCCAACCAGTCCTGGAGTTGCTATTCTTCCAATATCTTACTGGCGAAGTGTGTTCGCGGCCACGTCATCCTGCGCCTCATAGCTTTGGGTATAGCGGAATACAACCGCCATTAGCTTTGCATTTCTCGAGAGATCGAAGGTGTTAATCAGCTCAAGTTGAATGCGATCCGATATAGATGCACGCTTCGCTGTTAACTGAGTACCTGTGAAAGGAACCTTTGCAAAACGCCCTGCTTCTAACTACATGTTTTTTTAACGGTTTAACAGAAACACTGACTGTTACACTCCCGGTAAAATATGACAACGATGTACGCAGAGTTGTTAAATGTCCTTACACCTTATTGAAAGAATGATGTTTGAATTTGCAGGCATTGAATATAGTTTATGTAATTTAAACTTGTCTTACGCTCATACAAGTAAAACTTGGCGTATTAGTTAAATATCAGCATTATTAACAATTTCACAATTTCTCTTGATAGACGCACGAATAAAGTGATTTGATGAATTGCTATACTAATTTTACATGCAGTGGAAGAATACAAAATGGACAAGAAAATAGATCTTGGAAGGGCTTTCAAAAATCCTCGATCAATCATGACAGCCTCTAGAATAAATTTTGTTCCTCCCAGTCACCGCTATAGTTTCTCCATACCTGTCAACAGCTTCACTTAGGGTTTAATCTCGTGAGCCATTTCGATGAGGTGAGGCCAATCCGACCTCTACGAAAGCTCTTCGTGAAAGAGCCCTTTTACAAGGTGATCTTGTCGATAGCCCTTCACAAGGGGCGCGAACCCTTCTAACTTTACACAAGCCTCGCTGCCAATCCCACCAAGACTATTAAGAGCGAGTGGACCATTTTCCATGGTACTCTTCCCGGCCGGGTACTCCCGGATTTTCACATGTGGGAATCGTGCCGGAGGATGCCGTTGGTCGTCGGGTTTTCTCGGAGATCCCCTGTTTCCCCCGCGCTGTTAAGAGGTGCCCAAATCTCTTCACTCACTCACTCCTCGGTACTCGCCAAGGAGTAGGCAATCTGGGCTGCAGAAGGCCATCGCAAAAACATTACCTACGGTTATGCCTGACGTCTGCCTACGGACCGCTGTGGCCTTGGTTACAACGCTTACGTTTGTTGGTGGCCATTATCACGGTACATGCAAGTTTCCATCCGATACCAGCCCTGTCCCCAAAGTCCTCATGACTACGATATGCACAGTGAGTTTTTAACCCCAGATGACCCATTTCTCCTGGATGCTAGACAGCCTCTTCTTCTGGACTCCATCACCCACAGGCCCCATTACAACAGTGCCTCTTCAAATCAATGATGAAATCGTGAAATAATATGTAGGATTCAGCGGAACCCTACAAAATTCTCTCGTTTTGTTGTAATGTGTATAAAATTATATTAGAATTACATTTTATTGAGAAATTAAAATCATTCTAGTTCACAACATTATTTTTTTAAGCAGTGAATGAATCAGTAAACATACTAGGGTGTTAATATTTTATCATATGTATGTTAATTGATAATGTTTTAAAGCAACCTAGAATATTCCAACAAAAATTTCGGATGAATCTGAAATTCATGTAGAGTAGAATATATTCCTATAAAATGTTCTCTAGATTTCTATGAAATGTTCTTTCTTTATTGTTTATTTAATTAAACATTATTTAAAAAAAGTTTATCTTTGAATATATTCAAACAAAACCCCACACTCACTTCGTTAAGAAACATCTTTCGTTATGCATACTTCACACGTGAAGCAAAGCACGCTTGAAGAGCATGGCGGAATATCCAGTCATACATCAGAATTCAGAAATGTGTTAGGAAAACTTCAGACAGATCTCAGACGTCCTCAGTCACACCTAAGACTAATCTCTAGCATTCACAAACATTCCTCAAGCAGNGAAACAGTCGTGGCTTTCCGCTTTGGTAGCAAGCAGTCAGTGATAAGTTGACGTCTGCTTGAAGTTACGAACAACTGCTTGCAGGTCACTGACCTAATGAATTAACCCAGTCCTTACTACAGTATTAAGGAGGCCGCGGTTGACGTAGCACTAGAGCGCCTGCCTTCCAACAAGGCGAACTGGGTTCGATTCCCGGCGGGGTCGCTCTCGGATTTTCGCACGTGGGAGTCTTGCCCGGGAGATGCCGCTGGTCGGCGGGTCTTCTCGGGGCTCTCTCGTCTCCCTCCGCCCTTGCATTCCGGCGCTGCTCCATACTCATTTCGCTTCACCTTCATCGACTCTCAAGACCTCGATGTTACGAGACGCCCAATTCTCTTTAAATCAATTCGCCAGTTTCGCTGCTGAGCGCTTATAGGACTGCAATTTAAAGGCTATCAGTAAAGCAGAAAGGTGTGAAAAATAATATACAACAACAAATATTTATATTGAACTTATTATTTTCATTACAGCTTCTCATATCCCAGCTGCAGGAAGTAGATGAGCAATACCTATTCGAATCATTCGATGTAACCCTTTTCTTAAGTTCTTCAATAAATTAAGAAACACTGGACCAGCAACCGACCTACAAAGGGCTGAGGTTCGTACAAAACCTGTGGAGATTAGCTTATAGGTAACTTTACTCGCGAAGTCTTCCTCCTTTTAGGGCTAGTCAGGAGATTAATTTAACGCTTTGGTAATTGGGAAGTCAAGGGTCCCTTAACACCAGTCAATGTAGTAGTGTGTTGAATTCAGTACTACATACATCAATTTGGTACACAGCANGGGTCCCTTAACACCAGTCAATGTAGTAGTGTGTTGAATTCAGTACTACATACATCAATTTGGTACACAGCATTGCAGTGGTTAAGTTTTCCTCTAGTGTGCTGTCTTAATACCTGTGTTGGTGAGGTCAGGTAGCGGGTTGATCGCAGAGCAATGAGAGGAGATACTAAAAAAAAAAACTGCTCCCCGTGGTCCCATAGGCAGATAGTAGTTTTCACACGTGACCTTTATGTCTGGCTCCAATGGTTCTCATTATTTTTTAATTGCATTGAATTTCACAACCACTGATTAGTATTTCAGTTCTCATTATTTTTCATTATCATTATTAGGTTATTCACCAACCATCCTACGTTATAAAAATTAGAATAGTTACTCTAGGGTAGATATAATTTTTGTTTTCTGATGCACATGATTAGAACCAAGTGCCATCGCTACCATGAAAACAGTACCGAAATTTGCACCTACGGCCTACCCCAAGTTAAGCGGAGACGGCTTAACGTAAAATTAAATTTTGCTATCACAGTCTGGAAACTTTCTAGTTGATGTAAAGTTTTTTACTCTTATCTCACGTCACTTCTCGTTTAATCACCGCCCAGGCAGTTATTACGTTACCGTTCCATGTTCCTATATTATTTGACTGTTATTTTTCTGGCGTTATCAAATTTATTAATTTAGTTTTTAATTAGANCCGTTCCATGTTCCTATATTATTTGACTGTTATTTTTCTGGCGTTATCAAATTTATTAATTTAGTTTTTAATTAGAAGTAATTTGTGAAGAACCGATCAGGATGAAATAAGGTGAGAATTGAGAAGCGCTGGAATGCAAGGACAGAAAAAACGGGAGATCCCCGAAAAAACCCACCGACCAGCGGCATCGTCCGGCAAGATTCCCACTTGCGAAAATTCGGGAGAGACCAGACGAGAGATTGAACTCGGATCACCTTGGTGGGAGGCGAGTAGTCTAACCACTCAGCCACCGCGGCCCCTATACGTGCTGAAATGTTAAATGTATTTGATACGTTAGTATTTAATTTTTTAGTATGTCGAACCTTACTTATTGGCTGATGCACTTAATACGAAGTCACCAAATCACAAAAATATTTGTTCAAATTCTAAATATAGCCTACACGGGAATGGGTAATTAAATCGTTATCATGTAAGGAGCTTAGTGATAATAATCAATGTTCTAATTCTTAAGGACTGCTGAAATCTTGTTTACATTATTCCTTATATTTTTTTGTAAATACATATAAATGAGTTTACGATAAAATAAAAATGAAATTTGAATGAGCAGTGCAACGATTTCAGCATTTAAAGTTACTTATTTATGTTTTAATTTCTTTTGAGTTGAATGTTTATTTATTTAAACATAATTTTCTTAATCCCCTACCCTCAGGTATAGCTAGATTTGTAATTCAGGACATCGCCTTTACATTTTATTTATTTATTTGGGGTTTGTTTACATTTCACGTATTATGACAGGTCTACTTATTTCATTTTTTTTGTGAACTGAGCTCAATTATCTTTAGAAGTGCTAATTATTTTGTCATCGTTTTTCTCTTTGCAATTTACCTGGTTCAATCTAGCATTTTGGCCACGGAGGAATGCATTAAATTACAAAACTGATAATACTGTTGACGCTCCCCGCTCCCCGCGTCCATGTATTTTGGCCGTCAGAACACACGCGCTAGCGAAGCTTGCAGGCGGCCAACACCAATAAATATTAAGNGGATCCCGCGCCTCACAGCTGCAAAGGCGGGCCACCCAAGTTTTCTGCACGTGCAGACGGCATCCGGAGGCAACGGAAGGCACCAGGGCGCGGACACAGCTGCACTGGGCAGCTGCCCCAAGATACGCCGAGGTCCCACGACCCCGGATGTCGCCGCAATAAAGCAAAAGCTTTTAGCGCCCATACCAGAGTCGATAGGGACTGACGCCAGAACACGTGCGCCAGTNCCCAAGATACGCCGAGGTCCCACGACCCCGGACGTCGCCGCAATAAACCAAAAGCTTTTAGCGCCCATACCAGAGTCGATAGGGACTGACGCCAGAACACGTGCGCCAGTAGGCCAGACACGTGTTTTATTACTCAGAGAGGTGCAACGAGATTCCCGGACCACGCGCAGACGAGGCAGTTTGAATATGGCGATGGAGGCTACAAAACGAGAGGAGTCCGAGGAAACAGGGCAGTCAGCAGACGGGCATCGACGAGCGCGGAGCGGGTCCGGAGCGAGACGCCAACGGCGGTCAGCCGACGAGAGTCCGAAGGAGCGCAGCGAGTCCAGGAGAGCCAGCCGCCACCAGACGCAGAGGCCTGCCAGTTCCAGTTCACCAGATCTCAACTGCAGGACCAGCTACCAGCACAGCAGGACAGATAAGTACAGTCATCCAGCGTATGTGAAGGACCCTGAGTAGTGTTCCGCGAGTGCTACGAATATNCCCCCCCCCCCAAGACGCGAACTATACGTAATCTACGTACAGGAACGGGAGGGAGTTGTCTCGAGAACTTGTGTGTCAATTAACTTGTTTTAAAGCAATAATAAAACTAGATTGTTTTTTTTTGTGAACTCCAATCGCCCTGTGTTTACTTCAGTAGTAAATTGGTCCTTTAGACAACAGTGTCAATCACCTTCCTCCAAAACCACAGCTCTGGGAGTTGTCACTGTGACGTATCACGAAGTGACGTCTTTTTGGATTTTTCTGTCTTCAATTAGCGTCCCCGTGTGAACCCCGTGGTTAATTACTCTCTCCTCAGACGCCATGACAAGCGATACATTAAAACATTTTTATGTAAGGATTCCTTTAATTTTGTAATTATCGCCCATCATAATGGTAGGAAAGGTGTTAGAGAGGCGCCTAATTGAATTAAATATGCGGGGTATGAACTGAAGACGTCCAAAACGAATTGCATATAGTTTTTAAGTGCTAAAACTACGTCTGCTGCCGTCTCCGCCGAAGCTGTATAAGTATGACCTATGTCGGGTAAGGTAAAGCAAATTTAAATGACTTTACGAATGTGTGCTGCAAAAACTTTTGTGCTATTTGGATCACAAAATTATTTGAAATTTAAGCGTGTGACATCTAGACTTGTAAATTAATTTTTCTGAATTTCAATTACGGCGTAATTTTGCCGGACAGTAACCAGAAGCCAGCAGATGAGAGGTCATATTCTAAAGCCGTCCCAAATTATGAACACTTTAAGAATATCATTTGCCGAACTACAAATGAGCCAGTTCAATTGCTACGCCCCACGTAAACTATTAATTTTGTCTGCTAATATAATTAAGGTGATTTAGCAGTTCAGATCTCTTACAACTGATTTGCTTTTTAAAGGACAGCAATTTTTCATTGAATTTTAATTACATATTTCTGGATTTTCTGCACAGAATAATTTTTTTAATAGTATTGAATTCGCAATTTTCACGTACTTCTTCCTTAATATAACTTCAATTATTTTCCCACCAATTGCACGTTTTATGCTTTGTGTACACGTTTGGAGTAGTTAGAATTTTATTTGCAAAGAATTTTTCTTCTTTGAGTCTTGTGTTCATACGAATTGTAAAAAATTTTGTATGTTGCCAGTTGAAGTGTAATGTGTTTCACGTATTTTCTACATTCATTAAGTGTTCCATTTAATGTGCCAGAAATGTCATTTTTCATAACTCACCTGATATTAGAAGTAAAAATAAAACACCATTACAGAGCAAAATTTAAGTATTCAGCATTTTTTTCCTCGCTCAGTTTCAGTCAAAGGGAAGCCGACTCACGTGGCGTCATTTCAGTCCATATAGACGCCACGAGCTGAGAGGAATTAAGCGGCACCATAGGAATTTTGTTATGCGTCATTCGCACGCCCGATAAATCACAAACGAATTACACATTAAAAATTCCCTTTCTTTTTCAACACAGACATTGTATTTATGTTATTTTCGCACACAATCTGTAGTTAAACCAGCAGTAAACACGTAATAAGTCAACAGACAGAAAAATGTGGCGCCTGAACGAAGTAAAACTAACAAAATAAAAAGCATACAAAGACAAGTCATTAACTTCACATCAGTGACATTACACACAAATTAACATGATTAATTTGCCAATGGAAAATAATACCGGTGAAAATCATATTATATCTTNCAGTGACATTACACACAAATTAACATGATTAATTTGCCAATGGAAAATAATACCGGTGAAAATCATATTATATCTTAAATACATAAATTAGTTAATAATTAAAATCTGCACATGGCTCAATTTTACGACGTTACAATGAGGATAATTGACTGAACGATAGGTTCGTTTTTAAACAATACATCTATACAAAGTTTTCAGTTATTAGCATTTCGGTATGTTGTTGCACGATCTCCCATCCCAAGAGGTACATCAAGAGGTACATATAGTTTGACTCATAGAAATATCCAGCTATACCTAGAGAATTACATTGTATGAACAGGACAAATTACTTGAGCTATTTTACCAAGACAAAACACAACATCATCAGACGTGAATTCCTCATGTACAAATCAAAATATACAATGAGAAAAAAAATTACACGCAATTACTATTATTACAAAATTAATAGCCTCTTTATCTGCATCCGCATAGTCCCGCCAAACTTTCCTCTATTTTAAAATGCCTTAAACGCGATCACACCATTAATAGTGGATGCAGTAGGATTACAAATGCANCAAACTTTCCTCTATTTTAAAATGCCTTAAACGCGATCACACCATTAATAGTGGATGCAGTAGGATTACAAATGCAGCACTAAACAAATTAACTGTCATTTCCAGTTGGAAAATCCTCAGGCTGTCGACCAATCAGGCGAATAAAGATTACAACAGTACCTTTAGGTCACAAGTTGTGTGTCGTAACGGGCTTAATACCCTTCATAAAACATAATTCCGGCCTCCACGAACCGACCTGAACCGCAGCACAGCGCCACCGCCCAAGGGTCAGTAATCGCGCAGCCGTTCGCAAGCGCCCGGCAATTCCCAGACATTAGTTGGCACGCCGTGTTTCCAAGACATCGTGCTGAATTGTTTTAGCAAGTTGAATAAGCTGCTACTACGGAAATCCCATGGCCATTCGAAAGCCCATCCTTCAAAAAGCACCATCAAACTCGAAGCACAATCGCGACAGGCAATTCGTGCAGTAAAATAAAATCAGAGCACTCGTTATTCTGTCTTCCTCAGTATGCGGTGGGTTTATTAAATACGGCGCAGATAATTGCCGAAACACCTCTGCACCGTAGTTAAACGATCCCTTTCTCTTACGCATAATACCTTGTTACGGGGAAGGAGATCTGGAGGCGGGTACTTGCCTGGAGGGCTGGCTCTGCATGACGCGTAGGGTCGGTAGCAGCTGCCGCGGAACGCAGGCGTGCCGACTCCCTCAGGGTTAGTTTCGAAGGGTTGGTGCTCGCTAACGAAGGGTCGACGGTCTGGTCCGCTTAGTAAGAGGACTCGTGTACGAAGCGGTTTCGTAGAGGTGGATAGTCCTCGGCCCCATCAAGGTGGCACGTGCGGATTAAACTCCGTACTTTGCTGTTGACAGGTGAGGTGGAACCACCCTCGGGTGGAGAACATCCATACCCTGCGATTGGAAAGGGCGTGATCTCTTTCTTTTGACAACATTCAACTGCTATCAATTAGAGCTCTGACCAATCTCAAAAAGCCTTGGAGAATATATACTGGTGAAGAGTGCACACACGTCGAAGAACTGATGTGACAAAATAAACAGCCTGTGTGGTCATGAAAAAAGCCAGAATGTAAGACTAAGACCTGATGTGCACTCTTCTATGATAAACCGCTCAGTAAGTTGTCTCCCGTTATACTTTATTGATCAGGCACGGGAGGAGACGATCTGGTCACAAACCCGATGCTTTAAAGCAGAATACATGTTACGTACACCATAACATCCCGTATCTCGGAAAGGTAACACCCGAATGCCAAGCCCGATTACCAGTCCGTGCCAAATATTTGCCCCTTCTACCTCGCAACCACTGCACCAGACCAACACTCCACAAGAGCGTTGCACGTGGACAAGGGTACTATACTAAATTACATGAACAGTGTTTGAATTATTACCATCATCACTAACAAAATAAAACATTCTATGCAACTTACCAAAGCACTTCAACTAAACAGATACGACACTAAGTGGTGAGTAGAGCAAGCGCACTGCAAAAAAAAAAAACCAAACAGCCCTGGAATTATTTTATTCTTCCAATATTACAAAAAATTTGACGGACCGTCACAGCTATTGACTATATGAGGTAGACCGGTTTTCGTCTTGTACACAACACTGACTTACTCCACGCCAATACAACTGTCGAAGTCGCATGGTCAACAGTGATGGGCGTGTTTATTTATATCTTACTTTTCAAAAGACAAGCACCTTTATTTGAATAAAGTACTTTTATCAATTTGAATAGAATATAATTACATTAAAAACTGGTTAAAGGAAATACACAAACACCTGAAATAAATTTTTTTACATAAGCATCTAACCTCAAATTTTATCCACGTCGTTTTTGATAGTCTTATTGGCAGAAAACCAGTCCAATATTGGAACACGGAGCATCGCTACTGCGCACCTCGGGAACGCACTATACCCCACTTTGCCTCTACGGCCACAGCACGCGGAAGCGATTGCAGAGCTACCTGGTATCGATTCAGGAAAATAGAGACAAAAGCGCGGATAATTTTTGCGGTGGTTTCGCCCGGTCTATAGAACTATTTATGTTCAGAGGCTGCACTGCACTCCCTCGCAGCACAAAGGCTCGTAAAACCTGCCCGATGTGGCACAGCGCTTGACGTAGGGAGAGTAGGGGGAGGGCGAGGGTGTGGTTAACGTTATCGCGTTACGCCGAGCGCGCGTCGTTAATAATGCCCGCTGTTCCCGTCGACACGATACGTTCGTTTATGTGATCTTGATAATAGGCAGAGTTATCAAGGGATGATCCTTTTCCAACCGGCTTGCTGTTAATTGAACTGTTCTAAAAATAGACAGTTGACGATAACTTTTTGTAGCTTTGTTTTTTTTACGGAAATAATGCCTGGAATATTTACAGTAAAGTTCGCATCCAATTAGAGATACAATACTTTCTATAAAATATTTTTATATACATATTTTTTAAGTGGTTACTGAAATTAGTTAATTATTTTATCAAAAATCATTAGAGTTGCAATTGTCGCAATATGGCTAGCTGTCAACAAACTGACTCCTTTGAAATGATACTTGCCCATACCCACATACAAGTTGTTCCGTAATCATACCAAAAAACTTCGTGAGATAGTTATATTTACTGCAACTATCAAGGCCAAAACCTATTGTCTCAGTAATGAGTAATTCATGTACGTGATGGATTATTTCGTACATGCATAAATTCGTTTAGTAATGTTAAACATAGAGATAAAACTAACTTTCTGAGTTATTGTTTGATTTTTTGTAACTATATGTATTTAGCAGCTCCCCTTTCATGGCGACTTTATTCGTGGAGTTGAAATTAGGCCGTACGTTACATGTATATGTGTGTATATAATCAATTCACTGTTACTTACAACTTTTCTGAATCCCTGCAACAGTTCTACTTTCACGCCATTCCTCTGCCTCATGCAAACAAAGTTTAACTAAGTCTAGAAAATTACACCAAAGGAACAACACCCCACATTCGTACTCGTTAATATTTTCCACGAGTATTACTTCTTACTAGGTATTACCAAAACACATATTTTATCTCTGATTTTATTTATATTAACTATAAATGATATATAACCCTTTATGAATAGAATGTAGGTAATAGTCAAATTTAAACGAAATTAAGATATATTTATGCTAACAGAAATATAAAAATTTTGTGGTACACTTCATATTTAAGAAACGAACAAACAATTCATACATGGGGTTTTTTTTATGGTGTGATGTTTGTTTTAAAAATGTAAAGATACTGCGAATAGATTATAAGTATGTATTTGTATTTGAAAATACACCCCTCACAAAGTTAGCCGTTGCAATTGTGAGTCAGTTGGTACATTCAAACATAAAACAATAACTGAGTTACAATGTTTGTTATAAATTAGGAAAAAATAGTTTTAAGCCTTTGAATAAAAACTGTAAATATGTGAACAAAGAAATCGACTGTTTTTCGTTTTATGTTTTTTAATTAACAGCAAAATTTGGTGTAGTGGCAAAATATAGGGAATGAGTTTACAACGATTTTACGGTTTCGTCATTTCGACGCATGTATACATTTCGCTATTCCCGAGGCATTGCAAATTTTCATTGTAAGCTGAAATGCACAGAGTGGTCTGAAAAAAGTAACAAAGGAGAACTTTAAGAAATATCCATTAAAACGAAAAGAATGGGCTAGTTTCTAACCAGGGAATGCATGGCTAATTTTTGGCACGCAGTGATATTCAATATGATTTTTTAATGCTAAATTATTGCATGCTTTATCGCTCTCAAGTCGAATGAATGCTTTCGCGATTGTTATAATAATTATCATCCTGGCTTTAAACTAGGATGCATTTCATTGTGAAAACATTAGCTAACGTTTCGTAGTGCAAGACGTCGATAATGAGTAGAAACTAATATAAGAATGGAGTGGAGAGATTTGGGCGACTCTAAAGAGAACTATGTACTGAACATTTTTCTGTAAAATCGTTGTTTGCGCGAATACGCGTATCTCGGCAAATAAATATTGTGAAAATACGACTCTTTGCCAGAAAAGGTAAAAAAAAATTATCTATGTCCATGTATTTTTATATTATCATATTAAGTGTAGTCATGGATAAACAAATTCGTAAAAATGGTCGAATATCGTATTTTTAAAGCTTACCTATGCAGTTACCTTGGGCGGTAAGAAAAAGTACGATTATGCTCACGTAGTTTAAGCTGTGAGCTTCCATCGCGTGTAATAAAATCCCACAGTTACAGATCTAATTTGCACAGTGCAGAATTTTGACGGAAACGCTGCCGGCCTTGCGCGTAGGAGTGACGAGACGCTAGGGGTACGTGTTAGTGTCGCCCGTATCGCTCCCTCGCTTCTTGACCTTGAACGAGCCGATGGGGGTGGAGTGAGGTGAGTATGGAGCAGCGCTGGAATACAAGGGAGGAGATCCCCGAGAAAACCCGCAGACCAGCGACATCTCCGGCTCGATTCCCCCTTGCGAAATCCGGGAGCGCGTCCACCGGGAATCGAACCCGTTTTGCCTAGGTGGAAGGCGAGTAGTCTGACCGCTATACCACCGCGGCCCCTACCAATGCTAGAAACTCGGGCGTGGTGAAAGGCAATTGTAAAATCTTTGGCAACGTACTGTAGTTTACATAACTCTGTAACCTCTTCCTATGTTTGCTATAGGACATCGTATAATGATTTTTATTTCGGACGGAACACAGATGTTTAGTATTAAAGAGACAGAATTACCTCCGTCAGTAGTATTGGGAAAGAGTTCCACGCACAGCGGGCAGCTAAAAACGGAAATAATCTTCCAAATACGTACACAGTGTCTTGAAACGTAGTAAATGGTCAAATTTTACCTCTACAAACAATTATCTCAAGCCATGACCAATGTGCGAGTCACGATATAGTCCGCTCGCCCTAAAATGAGATCCGTGAGGAAGTCCTGTGTAATTTATACTTTCAACCTGCTACCTATCATTCCGCAGTATGTCCATTTGAAGACTGCAATGTGATTCACCCAATGTGCACACCAGGTGTTGAGAATTGATTTGTATTTTTTATTTAAATTGGTAGGGAGGTAAGGCTTAACTTCTCGTCGGCAGCGAGGTCATTAGAGACGGAGCAAGTTGCTCAGGGAAGCAGGAAAGGGGAAGGAATCGACCATGTCCTGTATTAAGGTACCATCCAAGCATTCGTCTCGTCTGATCAGGACGACCAACTTGGGAACCGATACCAGGTCCTCCCGAATGCGAGACGAGTTGTTTACCACTGAGCTAACTTGATCGTTATATAAACACACGCACATTGAATAATGCTATTGGTCTCTGGAAATTGCTTAATGTTCAAGATTTTCTTTTTATATTTAAATTAAGGCTGTTAAAGTTAATTCAGAGGTTTTGACAGCCTTCCTTAGGATATACTTTTCTGGCTATTTTGTATCCCTCAAAAGTGTATAAAATTAACATTTCCGTGGACCCACTCACTTTATTCATGCATTGATAAATTGCATCTGACAAATTGTTAGGAAATTAAATACTCTTTCCTACAGTTACGTGCATTAAAACAAAATGGAACTAAATTGTTTAAAGAAATCAGTACCCACAAACTGAAACGCTAAACTTTAATGCAGCGTTAAGAAATTTATATTGTTTTCCTCCTTTGCTACCAAATTTACTGGAATCATAGCAGCCGGTGTACCTGCGTCAGTGACTATTTACAAAAGGTTAGTATAAAATGTTCTCACTTAATTGCGAACAAGCTTTATCAATGGCGTTACTCCGTGCTCTTTGTTTACGATATCACAAGAAAATTTTGTTACGTATGCGGTTATTCTAGGTAGTCACAGAAAGCTAGAATAAGTTTCCCTTTTTTTCCCGTTACCGGGTTAAAAGCTTACTATTTAAACGTTTTGCATTGATGGAGTTTTTCGTCAGTTGTAGACAATACAGGTATTGTAAGTTTGGAGATGACGTGTATTATTTAGCTCTTCGTACAGCAGACGTGTCTTAACCATCGATAAATAACACTTGAAAATGAAATTAAGACATTTTTTATGCGTACTCGAGAGCTTGCAAGTGAAGTGCGTTATTTTTTTATTTCGGTTGAGTATTACAAAACACTTTCTGGCCTCAGTATACATTACAAGCACAACCATGTTTGCCGAGGTATCGCTATGTCCACTCGGCGTACGATTTAAAATACAAACGCACGTAATTTTACCACAGCAACAACAACGAAATAGTACCTAGCCGATGCTAACGTGTTTCACAGAACTGCGTATTAACATTTTATCCAAAACTTAATTTCTCACAACGTTACCCGAGATGAGGTGAGTCAGACAAAGCAAAACCACTGTTCCTGGTTATCAGGTCGTATGCATTATACGACTCAATAAAATTCAATGGGGCTACGATAAAGTGTTAATTCACTCAATGAATGTTCTGTGTGCAGTTTGGAATATTTTTCTGGGGATAGTTGCTTAAAACGATTGACCAGTGCGTTACTGACGCGCAGTAAACTGGCTATTGGACTGAATCGGATAAATTACATACGAGCATGCACTGGAGCTCAAAGAATTGCAAAACAAATATCGCCATTATAATAAGAGACACTCTACGAAAATATTTTCATGTTTTTTTTAAGTCTTGTAGACATGTTTGTCAGTTGAGTATATGACGTGATATACAATTCATACTGGGGCAAAAAAACTACGTAATAGCACAACAAAAAGGCATTTCAAAATGTACCCCTTCAGTGAGATCAAATATGAAAAAAAAAAAAAAAAAAATTTGTTATTTCATTTTTTGTTTTCAATCATAACAAAAAGTACGTTTTTCAGGAAACACTTGTTTCTTAAAAAGGGGTAGGGGAACAAGGAAATCGACCTTATGCGTCGGTTTGTGGGGTTAAGTTGTTACAACGTACAGTAAATGTGTTACTATGATTTCAATTCTTCCTCTTAAGTGCATAAAAAATAAACTGAATCATAAGGGGCATTTATATAATTATTTATTTGACTAAGATATTCACACACATAAATTTGTTCCCTGTTTTTTAGCTGACTGTACTGCGTACTGCGAGTCAACCCCTTCAATGTTTAATTTTAAATGAACTTAAGTGAAAAATTAAGAATAATTGTGAAATTGGGATGCAAGCGCAGACAACTCCGTTTCTATCTGTACTAAAACATTATCGTGTTCTATTTCCGAACTGTTTGTACAAGTGGTGTCTACGTAGGCCGCAACACGACGTTTCAGAAACAATCAGAAGCAGGTAGTGTGTAACGCTCCAATAGGCAGAACAGTACGGAGCGGGAAGTGAGCGTGTTCTTGACGTCTAATTGGTGTGCAGTCGACTGAAATGGCTCAAAGACCCCAATTCGAAGTTGGTATTTGAGGAAGAATCATCGGGCGACTGAAGGCAGGCCGAACTCTGATTACGGTGTTTCATGCCAAGCACATCCAACAAGAGTGTTTTACAGGATCTGATAAAGGTTCCGGCTGGGTGGAAATATCAATCATTCAGCAGTGGGCTTCCAGATAATAACATTTCACGAGAACAACTTTGTCCATATCAGGCGAAGCAGTCGGGGCACAGTAAATGATCTTGTGATGGACATAACAGTAGCCACAGGAACGAGCATTTCCAAGTATAGGGTAACCCTACTACGTGCAGAGAATATCGAACGTGAATCAATAAATAGAGGGGGCTGTGTCCTGTTTAGAGACGAGCTCATGTTCAGTCTCCGCAATAGATTTCCGATGTGTTTACATATCACAGCCGAGCGAGGCGGAGCGGTGTTAAACAACTGGACTAGCATTCGGGAGGACCTGGGTTCTAGTCACGGTCCGGCCATCCTGCGTTTGGTTTTCCATGGTTCCCGAAATCACTATAAGATAATGCTGGGATGGCTACTTACTTCAGGCCATGACCGATTTATTTTCCGTCCCTGCTTCTATAAGCTACTTTTTCGGCCTGTAATGACCTCGCTGTTGACGAGACGTCAAGCCTTGCCTACATATTATGAGAAGTTGGGCGTAGGTACAATCATATTTGTCCAGAACAGCATCATGTTGGACTGATGCACATTTCTCCTGATCATGGTTCTGAAAAAGGCTAGTTCTACAAACCACGTCACACTTTTCAGTGGTGAAGTGGGGGTACATTTCTTGTTTACCAACTACAGTGACCTTCCACGTTGGTCTGCACTGGTGGATGACTATGTGGGAAACGAAATCACCCGTTCCAATTGGCCGGCCAATTCCCCCTGACCTCAGCTCTATCGAGCGTGCTTGGGACGCAATTGAGCGTTGTATTACAGGGTGCCTAGTACCTCCACGAACCATCAAGAATCTTCGGGTCGCTCCGGTGCAGGAATGGGAAGCCAATAACCTAATAGTGCTCGATGAACTTGTTCATGGGAGCATGTTGAAATGTACGTGTCTTTTTCCGGAGTTAACATATGTAATATTGATTATTTACCACATTGTCCCACGTTAATGGTGCCATATGTATTGGCGGACTGACTTTTTAGAACAGTTTGAAGAAAGATCCTTTATGAATGTCTTCGGATGTACTTTTCAACTAAACTGGTTTAGTGTTAAGACACTATCTTATATTAGCCTTAATTTATGCAGATGAATGTAGTTGAATATTAATTTTATTTTCATATTTTTGATTGGTTGTATCTCCTCTATTAATTCTTGAGAAAAACAAAAATATTCAGTATCTTTGCAGCTGAAGTTTAGTATTCTGTGGATAGTAAGGAATGAGTACAGTCTAAAATTATTTTTAACTCAGAACTCCAAAAACCATTAATCAATAACTTAAGGTGGTTTATAGAAATACATATAGATGTTTGCCTTTATATATTCCATTTTATGCTTAATGATATCGCCTGCTATTGTGAGATTGTTTTCTGCCATTAAAATGTAAGGTTTTATGATTAATTAGCAAATGAGAACAATTGAAATAAAGACTTCGTTTCTACAGCTGTTAGGACCACTGTATTTTAAAAGTAATGAGAAAGCGAGATGGTATTTTAAACAAATGGTCAAAATAAACTTCGCATAAACATTGAGCATTTAGCGTTGTTGTAGCTATTACAGCCAAACACAGCATAAATAATTCTATGTCATAATGAATAAGTATTCATAAAAAAAATGAAGTTAAAAGGCAAGCAAACATTTTAAAACTGTCAAACAACATATGCTTTTATCGTTATACGAGCTGTTCATGCTGAGAAAAGCATTGCCATCACGTCTCTAGATTTTTTACAACTTTCCCTTATTGTCCTGTTGGAATATTTGGCAGAAATTCCCCTCTAGAATGCTGAATTCCATTCTGATATGAACATTCTGAAGATGCTTTCCGTGTACGTCGAAAAAAGCAGTACCGCAGCTACCACAACACAGATTAGATTAAAAGTGAGCTGAGATAATCAGTTAAGGTTGCTTTTTATCGTTCTATAATACGCATGTACTGAGAGACGGTTAACATCTGTGTTCCAATATTTTCACTTAATTTTTTATACGAAGCACTGTAGACACTGTCATAAAACTATGAACCACATCGGACAATGGGAGAGGAGGAAGTATATGATAATAATTGTCCTACCTAAAATACCACTGTATTGTAAAATGCAGCAAAAGTGTATTTTCTGGAGTTGCCTAGCTATCAATAGCAGCGGGATCACCCCGGATTATGTAATTTTTTCATTATCATCTGCGCTGGCCAAACACTAAATATAATGCTAGTAAATACATTTTTTGCTGCAAATCTAGTTTAGTTTGCATAGCTTCTGTACATGTAACTGTCGATGAAATTTTTTTCTTTAAACTTTAATTGTTGTTTTTTAACGTCTCGTCGACAGTGGCGGTGTCACTGCAAAATAAACCAGGTGCTCTGAAAATCAGGAACGAGAAACGAATCAGCCTTGGCCTGTATTAAAGAGTCATCTTGGTATTCGCCCGGAGTGATTACGGAAAATGATAGAAACTCGAAACCAGGATGGCCGGATAGGGAATCGAACCTGGGTTCTCTCGAATGCACCACAGCTATCGCTGTCAAAATCACAATTTTATCGTTTTTGAGGCAATAAAAAAATAATAAACTCTCTACTGAATTGAAACGTCGAGGTTTGAGTTTATACGTCACTGGCGTCTTTAAACTATACTTACATCTAAAGTTCACAAATAAAATTTTAAAGTATTTGCAATTATGGAGTTTTTAGTATTTTTTAAGTATAGATATTTATTAATGTATTTCTTAACTTTTCATATTAACACATTTTTGTCACCTAATTTTCACTTTAATTCGCAATTTAGTTTACCTTATTCCTGTGACTCTTAAGTGTGGAAAATTATGCAAGTGGAAGTTTTTAATTTGTGAAACAAATGATAGCATTCATAGCGTGAAAAAACGACCAGGTATTCGCAATATTAAAAAATAACGAGCTCTTAGGTACCCTCCACCGTTAATCGCCCTCAAATGGCGGCTGGACAGTTGACGTAGACAAACACACGACGTAGGGCTCTGGTTATACAGTGCACTATCTCTCTGAACATGAGAGCTCCTGTGGCAACTCGAACGATGACGTGGCCCGCTTGTGTGGAGAGGACGGCCGGATGTGATGTTCGTGCCCAACCCCCGGCGATACTTAATTTGTGAGCGCTGAGTCCAAGTTCCATGTTTCGGAACACGCTGTGGTCGGGAGGCCTCATCGTCTTTACACTGAAAGAAAATATTTGTTAGTGATTACAAAAACTATTTGGCTGATGCTTTCCAAGGCGAAAGTTTGTTGCCGGCACAAAGCATATTGCGGTGCACAATAACAGGCAGATTGAAAAGAAGACCTACTAAAGTAATTTAGTTAAGGTGAACAGATGTCCGGATTAATCCAGACATGCCCTGTTTTTTACGTATTTTTCAGGGGTCCGGGCGGATTTTTAGGAAATCGGAAAATGTCCTTTTTTTTAGGGTCATCGATAGTATTTTAACTTCCCAGTTTTTGCTGCGGTTCTCCATCTTAGAGAATCGGAAAATGCACACACAAGATGGTAGTATCATTGTTTTCTGGAGTCTTTTAAGTAATTTAACTGTCAAGTAGGCCCAGTGCGGCCAACTTCAAAGTAATTTCTTTAGAGCTGTATAGAAATTTTGCATGCATTAACAAATATAATTCATATTTTTGCAATGATAATAATTTATTAATATAAAATTATAATAAGTAATTTATTATAATAATTGTGCATGCATTAAAAAATATTATTAATATTTTTGCAATGAAACAGCAACCCTTTTTATTGTTTGTGTTGAACTGGTATATGTAGACAATACAGGCAATGTAGCACCTGTAATGAAGGCTACAGATTTTTAAAAGGGATTTCAAAGACATTTGATAAAACTGAGTTGGCAATTCTGAGTAAGCCTGTTTCTATTTGCTACGGAAGGTGATTGCTGTGTTTTTTTGTGAATTTTGTGGAGTTTTAACGTTTTACAGATTTAATTATGATGCCCAAAGCTAAATGCAAGTTTACCGGTGAATTCGCCACGAAATGTCCTTCTTTTAAGAAGGGAAGGCATGAATCTGAAGACGAATGTAATGTTTGTGGTGCTGAACTTTTCGTCTATGTTGGTAACAAAGGTAAATACAATTAGTTGTTCTTAATTACCTATTTATTTTTGTTGTAGCTATCGAAATACGAACTATTTTGCATAATACAATGTAATGTCTCAGTGTATTTTTAGGCATTTAAAATGTTGTTCTGTTTGGCGCAGTTTAATTCCATTTTTACCGAACCGATGCACTTTTTTGTTCGTGTTATGAACAAAGGATGTCAAGATTTAGATCATCACATTTCCCCACAAAACCATACTTAAAATCTGCAAAGTTTTAATTCAACCTATGCGCTGAACAAGATGTTTGATCGTCAACAGCGGTCGCCATCAGCCCTTGTACATCGTGTGTTAGCAGGAGAGCTTTCATACATCTAGGCATCATTTTAGTTATAGGTCAATGGACTGTACGCCAACATTGAACGGAACCATTGATTACAATTCTGATATTGTCAGAAATCTTTCGTCTGCCTGAACAAAAACGGAATGCACTGTGAGTAATGTAATTGCGCCACATGCTGTCGAAGTGACTGTTGAGTGTTTGAGAGGAATTTATTGTTTTGGTGTGTCCACAAATAGAAGTAACCACGGGAGTGTAAAAATGTTTCCAATTCTCATGCAGTATTTTGACTATACATCAAGTGGTATCACAAAAACTTATTGAATTAAAATCAACTCCTGATGAAACCTCTGAAACAATAGCCGGCTACATAAAGTACATTGGAAAAATTAGGGTTCTCTAGCATATGTCTAGAACTTACATGGGATACAACTAACACCAATTTCGGGGGTACTAATCGTATATCAGATGGAAAGAATATTTACAGCAGTTTGAAAAAAAAACACTAAATGAAAATCTGTTATGAATAGGTTGTCCAGCTCACATTCTGCACAAAGCCATACATCATTGAGCTGATAATTTGTCAATTGCCGTATGTGTATTATATTAAAATTATATAATTACTATTCTATCTACACAGTTAGAACAGAGGAGTTGAAATCGTTCTGTGAATTTGTTGGTATTAATTGCCAGCTATTACTGTGTCATTCTAAAACTATGTGGTTGTCACTCTTTCCTGCTATAGAAAGAATGATACGAATGTACCCTGCATTAAGGCCATGTTTCTTGTCTAATTCTAGTCCACCTACGCTTCTAATTAAGTTTTTTGAGAATAGTTAAAGTGAGGCCTATTTGTGGTATTTCTTTCCTTGATGTCGGTATTTCACCATAAAATTCAAGAATTAGAAAGAACATGCAATTCTTCACTTGCAATTTTGGATATTCTTAATTATGTTTATAGGATTTTTCGACAATATATTTCAACTTTCCTTTGCGTGTTCGAGAGCTAACGAAATATGTAGTTATGAAAGAAGTGCAGCAGTTTAGGGAGGAAACTACATCACTGTACCAATCATACATTCCTTATTTTAAACAAATGGACTCCTAACTTTGATGCATTTGAATATTTTAAGTGGCGTAATATAAAAAAGCTGGACTTCAGTGAAGTTGAAAAATCTTTAAGACATTTATACTGTCAATGAATTTTCATTGATGTATAAGTTTTTTTTACCAATTTTGTAATTTAAAGCAGTTCGTAAATGGAAATTCTGGACTTGGTGACTTAACATGCATTGAGGAGTAGTGTCAGCATTTCAAAGGAAGTAAATCGGCTTATTGTCATTCATAGCTTCTGAAAATAACTTAATTTTTATTTTGCATACCAGAGCTCAAAGAAAATGAAGAGAGAATATTATATTTTATATAATTACAGTAGACTAATGAAATAAACCAATAAAAAATATAATTTGCAAAGGGTCTACTCATGTTGCAGTACAATTTTAAGCAATACTCTTGCATTTACTTTTACAAATATTTATAAACAAGCCAAAATTGATAGAAAAAATGACATCTTCAGACAATTAATTATTTGTAATCATAGAGTTAACAAAAACTACTTGTAAATAGTTGAAATATGCTTTTGTGTTTTTTTTAGATACAAATGTTTAATACAATTTAGTAATGCCTAAAATTTATTAAAAGTATACTTTTATTTTTCTATACTCAAAAAATGGTTATTTTTATGCATTCTTTTTCCTCTGTGTCCTCCTTTTTCACCGTCCTCTTTTTTTGTCTCAGCTCTCAAGACCTCGATGTTAAGAGCCAACCAAAATATCTTCACTGACTCGTTTTTGTCTCGAGTCATCCAGTCAACCCACATTTAACGCTCACTAACATATTCGTTTATTGAAATAATGTTTATTGGCTGCAGCTAAATATTTGGTATTTNACCCACATTTAACGCTCACTAACATATTCGTTTATTGAAATAATGTTTATTGGCTGCAGCTAAATATTTGGTATTTTTCTTTCACAGTTTGGATTATGACTTGCCGCGTTTTTTCCCCGTTTTCAATATACGTTGCCGCCATCGAATACGGTTCAAAATTTTGGGCGTCGTGCGTGGGTGAGGCACCGTAATGTGTGTCTTTGATGCTTGGAATGTACGCAGGTTTTCATCGCCTTTAGATTTTTTTAATTTTTCGATTTTGTGGTTTTTCATTTTTCTATTCTTCACGGTTTGCCAACATATTTTCCATTTTATTTTGTATTTATGGCCACACGGGCTAGATTCCAAAGCCATGGCTCACTTGCAACTTTCAAGAGACAATCAAACATTGAAAATTGCTCTACGCGGTTATCACACCTAGGACTGAAGGCGTTGCAGTGACCGTTAGTGGTTGCGCATGGTCTTATAATTTTCCTTAAACATAGGCGTATTATTTACTGCGCTAGTGGGTCGTCTTGGAAGTGATTCTGACTGAAGGACTCCAAAATAAGATTAATCAAAGATTTAATTCAGATTGTCGAGCGCTCTCACAAGCTCAGCGCTGCTTGCAGGATGTCTTAACATATCAAACCTGTGATCCGCACCCGTGTTTATCTTCCGGTTTGTGGGCCACGATCAGAAAACCAATAACTATATGTATATTTTGTTGGTAAATACCATCGGACTTGGGTATAACGATTACAAACCCTTTCCTAATTTGACGTAAATTACTTAAAACTAGAACGGATAGCGATAATCAGCTGCGTTATTTGAAAAAATTTAATTCTCAAAAATTAATACCCACCTACAAAATGAAATTGGTACAATTCTATAAACATAGAAAGTGTGTTTAGTGTGACAAGTGGGGCCGTTCAAAAATATTGGCTAACGCAGGAATGCCCATGTTAATGTCTGTTGCTGCCAGTTAGGGCAACACATTAATTTCTCTTGTTTTTGAAATGCGGGCAATTAAATACTGATATGGGACCACCCATTGGACATATATGCTAATCCAATACTTCTTCGTTAAAATATTTACCCGTAAGATGCATGTATTTCAATTTAAGCATTTCCTGATTTCCTGGAGAACTTACAATGTAATTGGTAGCGACAGACCAACAGAGATAAATTGTTTAACGTTAAATTACAAACGCAATATTTGAATTAGTTGCAATTTATATATATTTCACGTATAAAATATTTAATTATATTTGCATTCGGCCCACATAAATATGTATAATTTTTACATATGACAAAGGATGATGCACAATGGGCAAAAACAAGAAACTGACTACAGCTTTTAAAACGGATCTGTTAACTGCGAACAATACGTGCTTTGACCCTTCGTTTACCGTCTACTTATCTTAGATTTCTTACCGCATTCATATCCACGATAAATTATTGCAGATTGCGTGCTCATGTTGCCACACGCTAGTTACAAATCACAAGCGCGCGTACACTCTGGAATTACCGCGTTGACTTAACAACTCTGGTCACGTTCTGCCCCCTTTGTACCATACTTAACGTTGCGTTTACTGCAGTAACAACTGTGATAACATGGCTCGTAAAAACATATTTACTGCATGCTGAACATTGAAAATAAATTAAATAATATTCATGCTACCATTACCTTCACGACTTTTAGACTCTTCGTGTCACTGGGCGTGAGGCTTTATGCAAGATCAACGGCGATTTCTTTCTAATTGTATTACACACATCCATATATTACCCGATTTGCGAACCCAGGAAACTTCGCATCGAAAGTCGGCGTGTAATCGAAAAGATGAGAATTTTAAAAATAATAATAATTTACGACGAGACCTATTGCTGTCTGAGAATGGAGTGGAGAAATTTCAGCGGTTCTTAAAATCAGGGTCTTGAGAGCCGATGAGGACGAAGGGAGGTAAGTATAGAGCAACGCCGGAATCCAAGGGAGGGAAAAACGGACAGCGGCATCGTCCGACACGATTATCATGGATAAATTTCTTATCAGTCTTGTTTCATCCTTCTGGAAGTTACTTATACTCCTACTACGGGAGCCTTGACTATTGTAATGAACTTGATTAGCAATAAAAAAAATGTTGATATCCGGTTCCCAAGCATAATTGTCTCACCACAAGCAAAATATTTGAAACATTTACACCAAAAAAATAACGTTTACATGTGTGCATAGCACTGAAAATAACATTTTCCTTACTTGATCTGTGAACATAAAAAATGCAGGAAATTTGGAACGCAGGCAAAAGTAATTTCAAGTCACGTCACGTAGTCATAGGTCACAAAGAGAGTGGGTAGTTTAACTCTTAGAAGCGAACCTCGTCTATCATTAATGGGAACCATGCCTGGATTTACAAGACGCTATAAGCAGTTTCCTGAACGTTGTTATTAACACCGCTAATTTGATGTATAAATTAAATGTCTTATCTTATAGATGCACAAACGTAACAGATATACAAGAGGATTATATATTCGTGGAATTACAGGACTCTCTTTGCTGTAAAAAAAAAAAAGTTATTATTTCAACCCCAGTTGCTACAAATACATTTTCATTCCGTTAGCAGCACGTCATTTGGAACTCTATTCCTTGACTCCATACGAGCAGATAATTTCGCACAGCTTGTTCCGAACTGACAACTTCTGGAAACGCGATTAGTTTCTGCTTACTGCAAACT
Source organism: Clitarchus hookeri (assembly GCA_002778355.1). Classification (NCBI taxonomy): domain Eukaryota; kingdom Metazoa; phylum Arthropoda; class Insecta; order Phasmatodea; family Phasmatidae; genus Clitarchus; species Clitarchus hookeri. Next base: position 17,337 of record NQII01006432.1, on the reverse strand, counting down.
ATGTATCTCCATAATATAGTGACGAACTTAAAATTACGGCACTGACAATAATATGTTGTTCGAGAGACAATGCGAAATGTTTAGAGATTATTAATACATTACTGTTACAATTATTTTTAATGTCGTGTAAACGGAGAAAAAATTGTTTCACGTTGTATGCGACTTAAACATTAGAAATAAACATTTAATTTGACCTAAAAATCGTGCAAATTCTACTCTTATTTACTCATAGTTTTGTTGTAGCTTGGCCACACGGTGTTTACACGCAAAAATACATTTTTTAAAGACAAAATATTTTATATTGGTTTTTAGTTTGCAATTCGCATAAGGCTATGTTTATAGCTTAGAGTGTAGCGTTGACGGTTCCTACCCCCTTCCCCTTTCACATCTTGATTATTATGAGGACATATGAAGTAGCAGCGCTGCTGGTAATTAGCGGTAGTGAAAGCGGAAACAGCTATGCAGTGGCGGACTAAACATATCGGGAAAATGTGAAGTACTACCCGGAGAAAAAACATGCACTTTCATCAATATTATCTTCCTGCTAACATAATGGAATATGGATGATTCTTTTACAACTTAGTGCTTGATGCTTATAAGGGCGGCACGTTTAACTCGTTAACAGCTGCGATGGTGCAGCTGTCAGAGACCACTCGCCTTCGACCACGGCGAACCGGGTCCGATTTTCGGCGGGTGAAACCCAGATTTTCGCGCGGGGTAAATGTGACGGACTTAAACGTTGCCCGGCGGTTTTTTTGTGGTACTCCCATTTCCCATATCACTGAATTCCGTCGTTGCTCCTTATTTACCACCTTTCACAATTATCGGTGCAGATGACGTCATCTGCCAAGCGTTGCGAATATATATATATATATATATATATATATATATATATATATATATATCTCTTTCACTCACGTATATTCCATACAATTTGTTTTACTAATATGCCAGAGTTATTTCAAGATTAGTTTAAAATGTGTTCAGTTTGCCGAGAACCAGTAATTTTTATTAGAATCAGTATAACCCAACATCGACTCAGTCATCTCCATCATAAGTGTTAAAACCAAGTTCCTTTACGTTCGTTTTTCAACAGACGCATGCTTTATATAACAATAATGTGCATACTTTGCTTATAGCACCCCAGTGCCCCTAGTAAAGTAGTGCAACAATAAAATTATCTGTTGTTTTACTTTATTATCAACACAGTTATGTACCCCACTTTCACAGTAAACTAATATTGTATAGGCTTCATATTTAAACATTATTGTTGGTTTTAAACTGAAATACTTTATTAACTTAGTGCATTTTATATGCGTTTCAATAATAACTGCGGTATTCTATTTAAGGCAGCATTTTACAGGGGGTGCGATATGGTCTAGTTGTATTAAAACCTGTCCAGAGGATGTGTGTAAATTTTCCAAAGCAATTTTTTACACTGTATAACTGTATTATAACTCATAATGCTGTTGGCAAAAAGAAATAAGTAGTCCAATGTTGGGACTCAGAGATCGGTTACTGCACAGCTGGCATGCGCACCCTACCCTATGTGAGCTCATGTTATTAACACAGCAGAACCAGTCTCGTGGCAGGCAAAACCACAGTCGTGCAGCGAACAAGGGCATTTGTATGTTTCTGTGGTTGCCAACTCTCGGGGTGCTAGCCGACCGCAGTTACAAGTTAGCCAAATGCGTAGCTGTTCCACACGGTTCATTAAGAGCATATGAGAATATAATTTCCAAGTGCTTGTGAAACTGTTGCAATTGCACGCATTTTAACGTTTACGCTAACTAGCACGCTTCTAGTAGAGGTGGCAGCAAATTAACGGGAAGTATTTCCTCAGCTTTACGTCTTAGGCCGCTGTCACAACAATGGTCTAAACGTGTTTCTTGTGAATTCGTTCGGCAGCCATGTTTGACTAGTTTCCGATAGCTGAAAAAAAAACTGCAAATGTTTTTTTGACGCGTTGATACCTCAAGAATTAATTTTTGGATGCTCGAATTTATTTAAAAATACAGAAGCAGTAGCATACAAAGAAAGTCGCTCAAGGAGCCCATTGTTTTTGTTCAAAAAAGTTAGCACGTAAACATTGTTTGGCTTAATCCGGGATCTTCTGTCTGACATAAGTCTTGACTTGCTAACTAAATAATATCCTCTCTGCTGTAACTTAAGTTGCAGGAACACAGGTGAGTTTTAAAGGTAACCACTTAAGAACTGCAGATTCTGACTCAGCCATCTGAAAGGCAAAGGAAAACATGAAAAATGTTTTTTTCTATGGCTTATAAAAACAATTGTAAACTAAAGCAACTATATGATAATCACTAACCTTCCTGTACAGTAAGAGGTCAACACAGCCATCAGCATTTTCTCGTTCCAGGTTCTGCCGTATAAAAATGATTGTATCCACAGTTAGTCCTGCTCTTCTCAACAAGTCTCTTCTTCATAAAACCAAACTGGATGGTGGAGAATTTAGGTTCTGAACACTCAATGTTCAATCTACCTACCTCTGAATGTTGCTTATCCCCATCTACAGCACACGTTAGCTCATTCTGAACCATTTAAACTGCAATGTTAGCATATTCTGAGATACGGAGAACTGCTTTCTTCAAACGTGGTTCCATGAGAGTTGCAAGTATAGGAATTGTTCTATCTTCGTAAGAGAACAAACTAGTCACAATTCCTTCTTTAAGATGTTTTAACATCTTTCCTCCATCAGAGGTCTTCACTCTGGTCTCTCACAATTGTGTGAATAGTTGGAAAGAAAGCGTGATAACAACCAAAGATCTCATATTGTCACCTGAAATCCGTTTGGTTGCTTCGTCGAAGTACTCATGCCAATGAACAATGTCTTCCAACAAGATAATATCCATCAATGTGAGGGATGGAGGTGGCTTGGATGTTCGTGACAGGGTTATTGCCAATGGATCTTTCACATATAATAATCGTTTGTTCATTTCGTATGCACTATGCCACCTAGTGCAAACATCTTAAATTAGTTTCAACTCAGGTTTCTGTAAACTTCTTTGCTCGGTTCGCAACACTAATGCGTTAGAAAAAAAGACACAATGTCTGCCACTCCTTCTTGTTTGAGACAGTCTTGAACTATTCGGTTAAAATTGTGTGCAAAACAAGGCCAATGTCACAGTAGCAAAATCTGAGACGCCTTTGCCATATTATCAGCTTTATCATTTACAATTCCAGTAATGTTCTGACTTAAATTCCACTCGTGAATAATTTCCCTAATTGCAGAAGTCNTTTCTGACTTAAATTCCATTCGTGAATAATTTCCCTAATTACAGATGTTATATTATCTCAGTGTGGTTCAACTCCATTTGGTTAATAGACAAAACTACATTTCTCAAAACAAAATCTTTATCACCAAAGTGACATGTCATAGTTAAAAAACGAACGCTACTTCGAGATGTCCACAAGTCACAAGTCAATCCCACAAATTGTACTTCGGCAAATATAGTTTTTAGCTTCACTTTTAGCTCTTCATAACAAGTTTTGAGGTAATTGTCTCTGAGAGTAGACCTACTAGGCAACCTTAGATCCAGTTGCTTCACAAATTCCTTAAATCCACTATCTTCTATTATTGCCAGTGTTTTAAATTCTCTGGCAATCATATCCAACTATTTTTTCCTGATGCTAACTACAACATATATTTTATTCCTTCCCACGTTTGTTACATTTAGTAAGGTTATTGGAGCTGTTGCTCGTAAAGTGCATACATACATGTGATGTTTCACGTTTTGGCATTTCAAAAGAAATACTTTTAATTTCTTTATTTGCAAATAGTAAATGTGAGGATATATCACACAACACAACAGCGCCGATCACAGATCACAATACGCAAGATTTTAGTTATCACGAAGCTTATTTCTAAGCAACGTTTACGCACAATACTCAACCAAACCAACTATAAAACTACAACATATTTCCAAAATTGAAATAGTTGTACAATATGACATTTATGCATAACATATCAATAGTCTGCTAATTTTAGTAATTTATTATAATGCATGAAATAATTTNACATACATGTGATGTTTCACGTTTTGGCATTTCAAAAGAAATACTTTTAATTTCTTTATTTGCAAATAGTAAATGTGAGGATATATCACACAACACAACAGCGCCGATCACAGATCACAATACGCAAGATTTTAGTTATCACGAAGCTTATTTCTAAGCAACGTTTACGCACAATACTCAACCAAACCAACTATAAAACTACAACATATTTCCAAAATTGAAATAGTTGTACAATATGACATTTATGCATAACATATCAATAGTCTGCTAATTTTAGTAATTTATTATAATGCATGAAATAATTTTAACTTTGTTAAGACACAGCAGACTTCAAAGGCTTTATATTTATTCTGATACTATCATATTTTGCTTCGGAAATAAAAATTACAGACTACCGAAAAATATCGATTGAAAACCTAATACTATCGACTACAAGCGATAGTCATGACAATATATAGTTATCGATAGTGAGATCGATAATTCTCCGCCCCTAAGCGCTGGTAATGCCATCAGTTGTTTTACAAACATAAGTTGGTTAATTCTTACTGCTGTTACCGAAGGCTGAAGACCATGTGTCCAGTGCGAGTAAAATTTAAACGAGTAGTTAAGAGCTCCGCCTGACTCCGCATGAAGTGGTTGCAGAGGTTTGGTAGACAGTATATGATTAAAAAACCGTTGGACATTTCGAAGTGGTGTCTAAACTTGAAAAGCATTCACGAATCGGTGGCCAAAGACAAGTTTTAAGTTCTAATTTCAACTTCAAGCATTTTTTTGTTTGTGAGAGAAAATTGCTAAAACGTGTGTATTCAGAATCAAATTGAGATGCTAAATTGTAGATACAGAAACTTCATAATTTCTTAAATTAGTTTCAACTCAGGTTTCTGTAAACTTCTTTGCTCGGTTCGCAACACTAATGCGTTAGAAAAAAAGATACAATGTCTGCCACTCCTTCTTGCTTGAGACAGTCTTGAACTATTCGGTTCAAATTGTGTGCAAAACAAGGCCAATGTCACAGTAGTAAAATCTGAGATGCCTCTGCCGTATTAGCAGCTTTATCATTTACAATTCCAGTAATTTTCTGACTTAAATTCCATTCGTGAATAATTTCCCTAATTACAGATGTTATATTATCTCAGTGTGGTTCAACTCCATTTGGTTAATAGACAAAACTACATTTCTCAAAACAAAATCTTTATCACCAAAGTGACATGTCATAGTTAAAAAACGAACGCTACTTCGAGATGTCCACAAGTCACAAGTCAATCCCACAAATTGTACTTCGGCAAATATAGTTTTTAGCTTCACTTTTAGCTCTTCATAACAAGTTTTGAGGTAATTGTCTCTGAGAGTAGACCTACTAGGCAACCTTAGATCCAGTTGCTTCACAAATTCCTTAAATCCACTATCTTCTATTATTGCCAGTGTTTTAAATTCTCTGGCAATCATATCCAACTATTTTTTCCTGATGCTAACTACAACATATATTTTATTCCTTCCCACGTTTGTTACATTTAGTAAGGTTATTGGAGCTGTTGCTCGTAAAGTGCATACATACATGTGATGTTTCACGTTTTGGCATTTCAAAAGAAATACTTTTAATTTCTTTATTTGCAAATAGTAAATGTGAGGATATATCACACAACACAACAGCGCCGATCACAGATCACAATACGCAAGATTTTAGTTATCACGAAGCTTATTTCTAAGCAACGTTTACGCACAATACTCAACCAAACCAACTATAAAACTACAACATATTTCCAAAATTGAAATAGTTGTACAATATGACATTTATGCATAACATATCAATAGTCTGCTAATTTTAGTAATTTATTATAATGCATGAAATAATTTTAACTTTGTTAAGACACAGCAGACTTCAAAGGCTTTATATTTATTCTGATACTATCATATTTTGCTTCGGAAATAAAAATTACAGACTACCGAAAAATATCGATTGAAAACCTAATACTATCGACTACAAGCGATAGTCATGACAATATATAGTTATCGATAGTGAGATCGATAATTCTCCGCCCCTAAGCGCTGGTAATGCCATCAGTTGTTTTACAAACATAAGTTGGTTAATTCTTACTGCTGTTACCGAAGGCTGAAGACCATGTGTCCAGTGCGAGTAAAATTTAAACGAGTAGTTAAGAGCTCCGCCTGACTCCGCATGAAGTGGTTGCAGAGGTTTGGTAGACAGTATATGATTAAAAAACCGTTGGACATTTCGAAGTGGTGTCTAAACTTGAAAAGCATTCACGAATCGGTGGCCAAAGACAAGTTTTAAGTTCTAATTTCAACTTCAAGCATTTTTTTGTTTGTGAGAGAAAATTGCTAAAACGTGTGTATTCAGAATCAAATTGAGATGCTAAATTGTAGATACAGAAACTTCATAATTGTGCTTAGACACGCATCATCTATATATATATGCGAAAGTGTGTGTAGTTATTTGTTTGTCCCTCTTTCACGTCGCAACGGAGCAACGGATCGACGTGATTTTTTGCACAGAGATAGTTGGAGGACCGGGAAGTGACATAGGCTACTTTTTATCCCGCAGAAAATATCTTATTTAAATTTTTAATTAAAATTCTTATTGGAAAATGAAAAAGTACACAAACGCAATAACAATGCAACGTCGCAACCTAGCAACAGATCGACGTAATTTCTTGCACATAAATAGTTGGACGGCTGAAAGTTGATATTGGCTACTATTTATCGAGAGAAAATATCTCAAAAGATTTACTTTCGTGAGTCGTTTTACCGCACGCGGAAGTGGAGAGCAATGGTGGCGGCGGGTGCAAGCTAATGCTTTTGTATTCATTATCATTCCTTAAGAATATAAGGTCACGTTCAGGCGAGTCACGGACGGAAATACTGTATTGCCTTGTGCGTAGTGGCGATGATGCAAGTGGTGAGCGAGCAAGAGTCGGCCTTACAGCTCACGCGTTTCGAGGCCTCGAACGCGCAAAGGCGCCACGGTGGTGTAGTGGTTAGACTACTCTCCTCTCACCAAGGCAAACCGGGTTCGATTCCCGGTGGAGTCGATCCAGAATTTTCACATGGGGGAATCATGCTGAACGATGTTGCTGGTCAGCGGGTTTTCTCGGGGATCTCCCGTTTCCCCGCCCTTTAATTCCGGCGCCTCTCCATACTCACCTCGCTTCACCCTCATCGGCTCTCAAGACCTCGATGTTAAGATCCGCCTATATCTCTTCACTCACTCACATACTCGAAGCCTCGAACGCGCAACTGCAGGCAGGCGGAACCCATAAGGCCGATGACGAAGAGCAGCTATCAGTCACGATGTGCAGGGGCGAGTGAACTGTTGAATCTGGCAGTTGCTGCGCTCTTATCAGTGCGAAGCGGCGCAGCTGTAATGGGACTCGCCCACTCGCGTGACAGTGGTCGGGTGCCGGGAGCGAGGCAAGTGGGGAGGCGGAGTTTAACTCTGTTGACGTTGTTTGCTTTCGCGATCGTGTTGACTTACCCACTTGGGCTGCCGCACCGTCCCTCGCGCTAAGTCCACCTCCCCTCTTCCCATCAAACTCCCTCGCCTCTAATAATGCCTCTGCCGCTTTCACGGTACAAATCGCCGTACGCCAACGAACACTGACTACCCTGGACGTATTTTGCTTGCCCGAGGTCTAGAAGCGTATCAAGTTCCTCATCATAGTCCTCTCCTCGTGAGTTACTGAATTGGCGTGCAGTCTTTCCATCGAAAGCTTACCTTTATGGGATTTTCCGCTTCTTTGGTATTGTTGCAAGTCGTCAGGGCCGTATCCGAATTCGCGAGGGATCAAGGTCTTAATAAAAACAAAACAGTGAAATTTAATTTCTTAATTTATTTACAGTGTTATAGAAATTTCTACACGCAGCTATTATTTACAACAATAACCTACATATCTCTACTACAGTGACTCACAAAAGCATTAATACACCCACATTTTTAGCCCTAGCGTGTGTCTATGTGGCATGGTAAGGCCGCAAGCCCTATGCAGAGAGAGGAGCGGAATAGCATGTCCCGTCGTACTAGTTAAAAGCACACCATCATAAGACGAGCATTCATTGAGAAAAATTTAATTGTGATAGTAGAAAAAGTATTCATTTTAGTGAAGGTGTAACTCTGTTTGGTCTCGTAACGGCCGTGTTATCCAACCCCAGCAGTTGTGCCTACTAATACGGGTCCTCTGAACATCAGTTGCCAAACTGTTGTGGTAGTGAGAGGTAGTGGTCAGAATGAGGCGCAATAAACGTGAACTGTCTGTGACGCAATACGAGGAAATTGTTTCTCTCTACAAGCAAGGCGGAAGTTATAGTGAAATTGCGAAACCCTCTTCATTTGTCTTGGAACTGACAGTTACAGACTAAAGAAGTACAAAGAAATAGGGACAACAGAAAATAGACGATGATCCTGACGTTCAAAAGTGCTTCTGTGCCGATAACGACGGAACCTTGCTACTTTAGCACGTNCTCTCTCTCTCTCTCTCTCCCTCTCTCTCTCTCTCTCTCTCTATCTCTCTCTCTGTACTCCCGATGCTCGCAGACTACAATCACTGGCCGCTCGACGTTCCGATCGTCCCCCACACCTGTTGCGTAAGGCTGTAGAAGGTTCCAGAATCTCAACACAGCGGTATGGCGTGGTTTACATAGCTCATTTGGCTTGACCCAGAAGTTTCTTCGCATTCCGAGTCGCACTGTGAGGGAGGTTGGGTGGTTACCAGAAAATTCACGCAACGACTATCATAAGACATTCAATCCTCCAAGGACGGGAGTGGCACGAGTCTCAATATTGTTATGGCAGCACGCTCGAAATGTTATGCGGCACCTCGTTTGTAAATGCACGTGGTTCTCCGGTTACTGGTGATGCCCTTGAATCGCTGCGCTTTACACACCCCAGGTTGGAGGGGCGGGGGAAGGGAAAGGACGCAGGGGGTTGCATGAACAGCATTATTTTTGGGTGTTATTATTAAGATATATGTGGACTTCATTCATCTTGTACATATGTTTTCACAACCAAAATGGTTGTGTAAACGCCAGTTTACTTTTAAAAAAATATACATCAGAAAGGGAAATATAGAACCGAAACTAGTTTTTGAACGTGAAAATATTCTTAAATTATATTCGTAAGAAGACACTCCTTAGACATGTAGAACAGTTTCTGAATTTAACTGTTTTTAATGAAACTCTGCTCACCATTTGTTGTGCTAGTTACGCTTCTTGAATTTAATATTTTTTAAACAAATTCTATTATAAAATATGTGTGTGAGAGCCGATGAGGGTGAAGCGAGGTGAGTATGGAGCAACGCCAGAATGCAAGGGAGAAAGAGGTGACGGGAGATCCCAAGAAAACCCGCCAACCAGCAGTATCGTCCGGCACGATTGCCACAAGCGAAAATCCGGGAGTGACCCCACCGGAATCTAGCCCGGTTCGCCTTGGTAAGAGGCGAGTAGTCTAACCACTACACCATCGCGGCTACATTTCATTCTGAAGTATGGACGTTAGAGAGGCCCAACGACCACTCGAAAAGTTGCAAAGATCAGTGCCGGTACCCGAGTCTGTATCCCGCCGATGAAAGGCAACAGCGCTATTCACTACACCACGAAGGCAAGTCAAGCTTAAGAGCACCTTCTGCCCAGACCCCCNCGATGAAAGGCAACAGCGCTATTCACTACACCACGAAGGCAAGTCAAGCTTAAGAGCACCTTCTGCCCAGACCCCCAAACAGGTTCAGTTGTCTGGGTGTCATTTCAAACTGATCGTTAATTTTGAGCGGTATCTACTTACGAATAGCATTTAAGAAAATTGTCATGTCCAAATGCTAATTTCTATTTCCACCTATAACGTTTACTTTTTAAAAGTAAAACTGTTGTTGTTATAGTCCATTCCGGGTTACATCAAACTTTTCTGAAGGCTTACTGAAGTTATACTTTCAGGATAGTCCTCCGCCTCATGCAAACAAAGGTTAACTAATTCTAGAAATTTACAACAAGGGCCAACGCACCGCATTCGTGGCATTTCGCACTCAGGTTAATAATATTTTGTGTGAGAACTATTTCTTAGTAGGCATTACCAACACGCCTACTTTCTCTCTGGTTTTATTACCGTTAATTATGAAGGAAACGTTAAAATGAATCTACATATAAAAATATAAGTAAAAGGACAATCTAACCAAAAATAAGACACTTCTATGATTACAGAATTATAAAATTCTTGTGATGCATGGCATATTTAGGAAACAACCAAACACGTTATAAGTTAGGAAATTTTTTGAAGGTTCTATTCAAAAAGTGTGGAGATACCGCGAATAGACTTTACCAGTATTTATTTTATAGTAAGATTCAGGTACGAAACTTCCGGTACAGGCTACTTACATGGCATAGAAATACGCAGCACGCCTTTATCTTTATTATTACACCATGAAATGATAGGGTACTAGGTAGGTTGACGAGAGAAAGACAGCATGTCAGTTCAGTGTCTTGCGGGTAAAGGCGAACAGACATTCTGTGCTAGTGCATAGGTCGCCCTTAGCGCTACCACGACGTCGGACACGGAAAATACTTCCAGCGAAACGGCGCGGCGTCCTGAATGTGACCTGTGTTTTTCGAGGTAGCCACGGCCTCGCGAGTGGACACGTTTCGCTATCCCAGTATTGCTAACATATATGCATTTGTATTGCGTTTTTCATTGGACTACAGTTTGTCCAGACACGCCCTGGACAGCTTTGGACCAATAGGAAACCACTAACGAGAGGCTGGCTAGATATCATTCAATCAAATCAAAAGGGAAAATAGGCCCTCACTTCTGTAGAAGCCAATAAACAAACGGCACATACTCGAATATGTGTGAGAAGGTAAAATATAGCGTGCTGTCAGTAAATAACGCGTATTTTGCAAGTCCCTAGCTATAAGACTCGCGTTCTATAGTTAGCACATTTCCTTCATATTTAGATATGCGGGTTTTATCTATTAGACGCGATTAAGTCCCACTCATACCTCAGGCCTCCCGACTACTGTTAAAGTTTAGAGTAAAAAAAAAAACCTAAAATAATTCGGGTCAATCGGTGAGATATCCTACGAGGACAAAGTCACCCCATCAGAAATCCGAGGTCGACTGTTCGAAAGCGGGTTTAGGTCGACAATTAAATTAAGGACTAAACCGTTTATTGTCAATTCACGGTTGTTTCCAATTTTTCTGAAACCCCGCGAAAGTTATTCTTCCAGGTTATTTCTCCACCTCGTGCAAACAAAGCTTAACCAAGTCCAGAAAATTACACTAAATGACCACTCACCGCATTTATGCGCACTTAGTTTCATAATATTTTGCATAAGAACTATTTTTTACTAGGCATTACCAACGCACTTGTTTTCTCTCTGTTTTTATTCATATCAATTATAAATTGAATATTTTAATTTTTAAATAAAATATGAGTAGAATTTCAATTTAACCAAAAATAAGATACTTTTGTGTTAACACAAGTATAAAATGCTTGTGATACATTAGAAATTTAGTAAACAATCAAGCACATCGTACATCGTGTGATTTATCAAAAGTTTTATTCAAAAAGTGTAAAGAAACCGCTAATAGAGTGAGAATATTTACAGGTAGCGAAACTAAAAAAAAACTTTAAATCTATTAGTCACACAAACTGAAAATCTTCTCGTGGTTACTACACGACGATCGATTGTTACAGCCCAAGTAAGTAGCAAATGCTTAAATGGCAATTCAGACGGATCACAAAGTAATCTGAAAGAGGAAAACCTCAACTCTTCGGAAACCCTATTCCATTTGAACGTTCTATGGCCAATTCTCGTTCCATCGTTTTCCATGACAACTACTGTAGCGTAGGTGGTTTGTGCGTCACCTGACGATGAAAGGATACCTGGGCTAAGGAATAAAGATTTAGTGGCCGGGATGACATAAAATGAACCGGATTTGGCCCCGCCAACGCAGAAGCAGAGACATAAAGACGTATCAGACCACTTAAGCTTCTTAGTGCTGAGCGCCTCCTTAGAAATCCTCCAATCTCATCGTCTACTTTGCACAGTTTAAAGTGCATCCTTGCGGGAACCGTCCTTACACTGGGAAGAATTGTAGGTCGTATAATGGCAACACTACTATAAATAAGGCTTGATATAGCATGGTATCTGCCCTTTACAAAACGTACGTATGTATATATTGGTGCCGTAAAAAACTGCTTTTAAAGGCAAAATATATATACTTTATTTTATTTTAGTTGAGAGGATGGCGCGAATATTGATATAAACGAATGTAAATTTAAAAATAGTTTCATGGAAATAAATTCTGCGTTGAACTGTTATTTGAATGACGTCCCGGTAGGCAGACATGCACGTCGACCACAACGTAATTAGGGGAAGGACTCCATAAGTCTCCTTAATTGATGCATGTTTAATGATATATAATCATCAAACTGCGATACGTATTAGACGAAACATGGCGTTTGCGTTTATTTAAACAAAGTGCAAACTACATAAACGCTAACATATGCCTGGTATAGATGGAGGAAACATAAAAAATATATATAATTACTTCGAAAATATCAAGACCCAAATATCGTGTTTGAAACTATAGCTCTGTTATTCATTAAAGTTAAATTTTCGGTCAGTGTTAATAATGCACCAAGAAATCTTAAAGTGAAAACAAGCTTCGGAAAAAGGGAAAAGAACGACATGCATTAGAAGTGAAAGACGAAATATATAAGTTTTATGTTCTGGGAGCAAGTGGGATTTGCAATATTGTAGAGACACTAAAGTAGACTTCATCGAAACGCACGCAAAGCAAACTGCATGGTTCGTTACATGAAACAAAAATGATACGAGAAATCCAATTTTCACGCTTAAGTTAGCACATCTGGGTGCTCATCTCAATTACTCATTTCAACCAAGTGTGTAAGTCTATACTTCGTCTCGTGTGTAAATTAATTTGGCAATGGGCTGATGAAAAAAATATATTACAAATAAATGAGAGATTATTGCTATGCCATATATGACGCTGATGTTTTTAAGAGTAAGCCGATTTCAGTTGTCAATAATCTTAAACATTTCCTTATAACAAGCAAAATGCAATAGCGTAGTCGTGACACTGGATACTCAATTTCAGAGAATTCTATTTGGATTCCCAGTTCGGCCTTCCTAATTGCGATTTTCCGCCGTTTTCCGAGATTGCTCCACGGGGATGTCGGGAGGGTTCCTTTCCCAGACCTGCTTGTTCGAGTAACTGATGGGTCTCTAGTGGCCTCGCTGTCGGCGAGAAGTTCGGCTGTGCATAGTTAAAAATAAATACATGTAACTTGATGTTAAATCATGGAGAAACTTCTCTAATTCGGTAACAGCATTAATGTAAATGCCTCAAGCATTCCGGACGCTAAAGTCATGAGCGAGAAATTAATTTTCAGAGGTTTAATTCATGGTCGGTTAAGCACTGACCAGTTTTAATGGATTCTCAGTGGATTAAACACTTTTGAAATCAGTATTTGCTAAAGGCTTTCTGCCCGTTACTGCACCTATCTCAACATAAACATCAACATGAATGTATACAGCAATTTGGCGATGGACTAGGAAAACTCGTAAAGTAAATATGGAGTAGAGCGCATGCCACGTCCCTATACACATCTCCGAGTTTTCAACACTGAAATGCTCTGCCTACACATTTGTGAAAACAACCTGGTTTCGATTAAGGTTAGAAATAGAATGATTATGGGAAGTCTGATTCAAGGGGACGGGGGATCGGAGCCGAAGCAGGCCGCCACTGTCTTGGAATTTCCCCTTTCCCCTCAAAATCATATCATTTCACTCAAAATTTCCCTTTTGCCTTAAAATTTCCCGTTTGTTATAATTTTTTAAGGTTTTTTTTGGGTTTTCAAGGTCAAAGGTCACCAGGGTCAATGTCAAAGGTCAAGGTCACCGGCATACAACATGGCGGACAATATGGCCGCCGGGGGACCGGAATGACAGAGCATGACCAGTTCCGATGCTCCGAACCTCTGTAACCTTGGCCTAGACTTCCCATAATCATTATTCTGTTAGAGTAAGGTTTATTCTACTCAGTTTGGGAAGCTCAATACTTTTAGTTTGGAAACTGAAATCTTTCGCCACTAGGTAAGTACTAGTGTCGCATGTGTACTGGATTTACTCTATTTTATACGTTAAAAAACAAAATAATTGCAATAATTATACATCAAATATAAAATAACTACGTAAATAAGTAAAATGTTACTTTTTTATTATTTACGTATCTTAAAATTTTAATTAAGTGACCTCTTTGGAACTCTGCGCATCTAGCGGCAGAAATATTCCTTATGCCAAACTCTCCCATACGAAAACTCGTTTTGTTCCCAACCACAATAGAATTAACCTTAGATAGAGTAATTTTCCCTTAAATAAATTCGTTCATATGTTAGTACGCTACGTTTATCAAAGCTGTAACGCAATTACTATACAAGATGTCGAAATGAAAACCATGGCATCGGTGGGTTAATATGAATAATAAATCCTAGTAGTAAAATGTTCGGGAAATTCATCTAGTATTTTTTAAATTTAAATGGAAGATATCTAAACATCACCGGGCGTCCGCAACTTCATGTACAGGCGTGATCAACAAGTTGCATATCACAAAGGCCAATGGAACTGGCGCGCATGCGGGAAATGAAACGCAATCACTTCTCACAGCTTTCACTACTCAATTGCTAATCTCCCAATGCTCACGTAGTTTGATACACGTGCACTAACAAGGAACTGCTAGCGGTGACCACGTACCTCGATGTTACGGTGTCCTGCAGGCGCTCTCCGCATGGTGAGCCCGTTCCGTTCGCCTTCGTGATATGCAACTTGTTGCGCACGCTGGTACGTCAATTGCGGACTCGCATAGCTGTTTTGCTAACTTCAATAAATATTTAAAAATACTACATAAATTTTTCAAACATTTCGATACAAAGATTTATTGTTTTTATTGACCCTAAGATGCCGTTGTTTGAATTTCGACATGTTGCTTAAAAACACCTTGTAAAATCAAGTTACGCAATTTTATTTTTATTTTTTTCGTTAAAGCGCGGGTTGGGGTTGAAACCAGATGTAAAAAGGATGTCACATCATTGTTGNTGTTTTTATTGACCCTAAGATGCCGTTGTTTGAATTTCGACATGTTGCTTAAAAACACCTTGTAAAATCAAGTTACGTAATTTTATTTTTATTTTTTTCGTTAAAGCGCGGGTTGGGGTTGAAACCAGATGTAAAAAGGATGTCACATCATTGTTGAAACACGTTAATTTGAAAGTTGTTTGGGCAATTATTGGGACACTATTGATTGGGGCGTGCGCAAAATACGAAAATATGTCTACTTCATCTTTGATCTATGAGATCGCTGCTATGTTAGATAGCCTACGTGTTACAGAGACACAAAAAAACTGCCAGAAATAAGTTAGGAAGTATTTTCGGAAGTGTTTGTTTGCCAATAGATTCGTTTAATTCAATCTTAAAAGAAGTGAGTGAAGTGTAATGCAGCTATAGCAGACTTCCCTGTTGGTGCAACTCACTAACGATGTTGAAAGAATCTGTTTTTGTGCAGCTTTCACCTCAATTTACTGGCATGTTCGATCATTGGAATTTGTTACGTAATGAGTTTTTTCCTTCACCCGAGAGTAAAAGTCAGTTTTATTTTTATTCAGTGTTTTTTTTCAACAGTCGGGAATCGCAAAGAAGCTGCATTCCGTGGACACGTGTGGTACGCTAAATTTAACTTAATTTTTTTTACATAAATTGTTTCACAAAGTGCGTAAGATTTTGTGACACGTTAACAAAAGCTAAATTGTTGGTGTATATGATATTCCATATCCATTACAGCTCGTTTTGAATACTTTTGATATGCAGTAGAGAAAGTAGACTGGTGTGCTCGCAGTGAAACAACAATTTTCATAAATTATCGGATTTTTATGGGCGTCAACTAGGTGAAGAAATTCAATCCATCTAGGAATTTTTATTTTACAAATCTTAGTAACCAAGCTCTATGACTAGGCAATAAAATTCAAAGCGACGGAAATTTTTTTGAATTTCATATGATTTGGGTTATATTTTTCCATGTATGACAAAAATTATTAAATAATGAGGGAAACTTTGATTACGGTTATAGATGTGAAACGAATATTGAGAGAAAAATTTGGATTTTGAAATACATTTTAATATATTGCCTGTGCCTTGATAAGCTTGGTTTTTAAATATTGAATATGGAAATTATCGAATTTTGTGTAAATCCAAAATGATGGGAATTCCTCCATAATTGGGGGGAGGGGGTGGTTATGGAGGGTTCTTTGAAATAACGTATCCAACGACACTTGTTGCCGCACAAGTAAAGACGAGTAAATTTTTTATGCTTTTTACTTCTACAACTGTGATTCAGGAAGAATCTTCACTCACGACTTCAAAATTATCCGTTTATGCACAGAGCTATATAGTTTTGTTGTTTTAACTGGAAATTTTGTGTTAAATAAACAAAAATCGTTACCGTAATTTGCACATAATCGTGGTTTAGAATAAGTAAACATGTTCGTGTTGTTATTATTTTANTTTGTGTTAAATAAACAAAAATCGTTACCGTAATTTGCACATAATCGTGGTTTAGAATAAGTAAACATGTTCGTGTTTTTATTATTTTTNGACACTTGTTGCCGCACAAGTAAAGACGAGTAAATTTTTTATGCTTTTTACTTCTACAACTGTGATTCAGGAAGAATCTTCACTCACGACTTCAAAATTATCCGTTTATGCACAGAGCTATATAGTTTTGTTGTTTTAACTGGAAATTTTGTGTTAAATAAACAAAAATCGTTACCGTAATTTGCACATAATCGTGGTTTAGAATAAGTAAACATGTTCGTGTTGTTATTATTTTAATTTTTTCAATTTTTACTTATTGGCTTTTAATAGCCTTAATCGCTCTTTCTAAAAATAAAAATAAAAACCATTTCACTCTACCACCCTCTCTCTGATTGGCTAAACCTTCACCCTTGTAAGAAACCTTCCATCGAAAATTGCACACGGCCAAATACGAAAACTTCCTTGAAAACGGCCAGCAGATGACCAAATATTCCATAGAACCATCCATACAAGCGGCCATGTAGGCTTGCATGGAATCGTCCAAGGNGGCCAGCAGATGACCAAATATTCCATAGAACCATCCATACAAGCGGCCATGTAGGCTTGCATGGAATCGTCCAAGGAATCTTCCAGTCTGGAATACAGGCTTAGGATGCGTTTCTATTGGTCTAACTTAAGCAGTAGCATCGC
>NQII01006431.1:66376-121882 GCA_002778355.1 Clitarchus hookeri | reverse complement strand
GAGTCGAAATATACCACTTTCTGGAGTTTTTTTTCTTATTTTCAGAAAAGCCCCTAATCTAGAAAATTACCATATAAATTTATATAGACTACAAAAGTATAATTTATCACCTGAATTTGGTGGGTATCAGTTAATAGTTTCCCGAGATAAGAGACAAAAACTTCATTTTTCGTGTGGGGCTATCTTTCAAAATGGCAAACAAATGAGTTTATGTATTCACTCGTTTGATGCTTGCATAAATACTGTCAAAATAAAAAGTTAAATTGAAAATGGTTACATTGTTTTGAAGATATAGCATGCTATGCAAAAATGTTTATATGGGCACTATTTTGAAAATAAGTGTCTGGCCCTCTTAAAAAAAAGCCTATCAATTTATATAGCCTACCACAGTATTACTTGTTTGCCAAATTTGGAAGGAATTGGTTGATTGTTTCCCGAGATATAACATTAAAACTTAATTTTCATGTAGCACTCTCTTCCAAAATGGCATACAAAAGAGGCTACGCATTGACATATTTGATGCTTGTAAAATATATTTTCAGTACTTATTTGGCAGGAATCGATTGTGTAGTTAGTTACCAAGATACAACACAAAAACATTATTTTTCATGTTGCGCAATCTTCCAAAATGGCCGGTTAACAACATTATCACTATTCAAAGCATACATCATGCACTATCAAAGTACTAAATATGATTTAAATTGGTTAAATGGTTCCCAAGATATAATGTAAAAACTTAATATTTTCAATTTGCACTATCTTCCAAAATGGCAGGCCAATAAAATTATCAGTTCGTAAATTCAATGCTTACATCATGCACTGACAATCTCCCAAATTTTGTTTAAATCTGCGAAATGGTTCCAGAGATATACCGTAAGACCTTAATTTTTTTTAATTTACACACTCTTAAAAATGACAGACCAATAACATTATAAATCTTATACTTCAATCCTTACATCATGCACTGTCAACGTATCAAATTTGGTTTAAATCGGTTCAATAGTTCCCAAGATATAATGGTTAAGCTTTATTTTTCAATTTGCGCCATCTTCCAAAATGGCAGATTAATGCCATTATCTCTTTCTATATGCAATTCTTATATAATGCAATGTCAACTATACAAAATCTGATCATTTGTTCCCTAGATATAACTTAGTAACCTATATTTAAAAAATTACAGCAATTTTGAAAATAAGTACTTGGTATGATCTAAAACAATAAAAGTTTAATGTCCTTACTAAATACTATATGTGGACCTAGTTTGGTTAAATTCGGTGTTGGGTTAAAAAATAATTAGGGGGACATACATTCTAGAAAGACAACCAGGTGATTATATAAGCCTATCTTTCCTTTGGAAAGAACTCTAAAAAAAGAGCTACATGTATTAGGCCAAATCAACATTTATATTTTAAATTATCATATTTGATTTTTTCCTTATATGTATGTTTATAAATAACATTAAACATTTCTGGTTTCTACACATTATTCAAAATATTCTTATTTAGCATTCTCAAGCATGTCTTTGAAACAAATACACAGATAGTGAAATAACATCTCATCTGCATTGCCAATTGTTTTCCATCACAACACTTGCATTTCCATGTTTATATTTTAGCAATTTTTATTTCTGATAAACATTTTTCTTCTCAATATCTCTCTATAAATGCAAGTAGATTCATATGCAGCATATATACTACAGCTTTCCTCAGAAATTAAAAAAAAAATCACTAACTCAGTTTTGAATTTGTTACTAGTTAGTACCTGGCTGATACAGAATATCAAAATTTAATTTTTCTGACTTTTCCAGGTTTTTCAGACCAAAATTGAAAAATTTACAACCTTTTTCTGCATTCATTAAAAAATAATTGATGAAAAAGCAATGGCTTATAAAATGTGATTATAATTAAACATTCAGAACCTACTGTCCCTGAAAATAGTCTACAGTACGAGGAGTACAACTCTTTACTTGCAAGGCAATTTCTCTCACAGCATAAATTTTTTTTGGTACTCAATAGTTTGCAACAAATTTATTGGGCTGCTAATGAAAACTTTTTGGCTGTAGAGAAAATCCATTACCATAAAGCACATTCCAGGTTAAAATTTTCAGGAGCAGTTGCCAGATTCCTGACTTTTCCAGATTATCCCTGACCATTTTCATATTCCCTTACTTTTCCAGGTTTTTAAAGTTTTTCACAAACGAGATCAGTAATCCAGAGCATTCTTCAGATGTCTTAAAGACACCCGATACCCGAGGTTGGTAGCGGCACACGCCCTGATAGGCATAACAGGCACGCTTTGTAAACATTCCTTTGAGTAAAGCCACCACGTCTCAGATTGCAACTGATACGCGTACATCCATAAATCATCTAGATCTAACTGCTCTGTCCTTCACTTCCACTTGCTCGAGCGGGACAAAGCAGCGAGCACGTAACAGTACTGTAATGTGTGCACGCCACACCAACAGTGTAATACGTGTTTAACAGCAGAGTAAAACCACTCATAAAATTCAAATGCAATGTTGTCTTTTATCAGCAACATCAGCTAGGCAGTGCCGTTTCTTGGTGCGAGGGCAACTGCATATTCCACGGCCGGAACAATGAGGTTAGTTCCTCAGTTACTGTGCACATCATGCCATACGTGCCTAACTGTGCAGCCAAGGAGTTTTGTACTACACAAACCAGTTACCCTGAGAATAGTGTCCCCTTATCGTTGCCTGGTAATACTAGGCGGCACCCTCAGTCTACAGTTTGCAACATAAAATCACATGTCACCCCTAGGCACCAGTCCCCTGTCAACCACCTTTACCAGCTGGCAACACTGCAGACACAAGATAAACTGAATATGTATGTACACTGAAAATGCATATCTATTCAATACAAAATGGTCTTGCTTTTGTTAGTTTTCTTCATCATAAATTTCGAACATATTTGGATGGTCATGAAAAACCTTAGATCTCTGAAATATTGCTCCAAAATTACTTAAATACATGTCACGATCTTCGTCTTCTCCTTCCATTATAAAGTTAACAGAATCTGTACTCTTTTGGAAATGGCAAAATGGTGCTTAAAACTTTGTTAACATCCTTTCATTAAACTCACTAGAGACAACTTTAGGTAACAATTAACAGACAAGAACTTTAAAGGAACATTAATATTAACAGGAACATGTAAAAAATCACTAACGAATGGATTGCTCTCTAAAGTTCTCATTAAAGGCTAATAGGAAGTTTAATGCAAACCTGTAAAATTGGATCTTAAAGTCTTTTATGGCGGACTTGTGTACTGTGGGTCAGGTGTGCAGCAACAGGATCCAAGGTAAACGAGGGCTCATTCCTAGCCCTACCTTTCTAGCATCACATCTATGTTAACAAACCAACGTGGTTCTCCCTGGCCACCTCTGACTACCGAGAGGAGAGGAGACCAATGTATTTCTGGGTTACCCTAGTAATATGCCCCTGATCAAACTGATGTGCACACTACTAAGCATGGGTCTGTTATAAATTAACCTGCAACTTATAGTTCTATGATGCACATCTTATGTCTGTTTTTGTGTTTGCAGGCAGGCTGTATACCATATGAAAACTAACAAGGCTCCAGTAACTATACTTCAATCCTTCAACTACAGTATTTTATAAAAGTGAACATTTTCTGGCACAATGTAGCTGAGTATTTCAGTTTGTGGCATTGGCGCATGTACAGCTCTTTCGGTGGATATATCCAATTTACACAAAAAAAATGCAAATTTTTTTTTTAATATGCACCTCAGAAATAGGGTGGGCAACATATTTATGACTTGGGCCATTTTACCTCCCAGTGAAGCGTACTGCTGCCTGCTGGCATGCGCCAGGCAATCGATAACGTGAGCACACGTTGTCAAGCTCAACTGGTACACCTAAAGTCTCAGCACAACACAAATACATACAACCAGGCAAAATATTTCAAAATAAATGGCCACTTATCTCATCACACCTAACATTTTCAGTGTAGATGTGCATAAATATAGTAAAATTAATCATGGTTTTTCGAAAGTAATTTCTATTTAAAAAGTTAACTTGTGAAACCGTCCAGCACTGTCCCTGAGCCCACGGTGACCTCTTTTACATCCACACATGCCAGCGGCCATAACCTACCACCAGTGTCGGTGTACATTTTCAGTGAAAAAATGTGTGACTATATTTTAAGGGAGGTAAATCAGAGTTTATAGTAATTATTACGTGCTTCATCCACCACAGTACAGATCACTGGGACATTAAGTTTTCAAAATGAGTTCATGTGTTCTTACATGTGTCATTATTGAACAGCAAACTACAAGAGCCACTGTTCAAATTAAAGGGTAATATAGAGCACATTTAGAGTTATGACATTAGCATCAGGGTAAAATGCATATTAACAAGGAAGTACCATTGTAAGTTTAAGGGACAAATGAATTTGAATTGCAATATGGGTTATGTAACCGGTGGTACGAACGAATGGCCATGTTGCCACTCACAGGAATCCAAGCTGTGTAATGTAAATTGAAGCTTTTAATTTTATAAAGATTAAGAGTCCAATGCATATTATTAATAACCAGCATAATTAGTAATGAGTGTCTGTGTACTTTTTAATGCCATTCACATGTTTATTGACAAACAAAGATAATTAATTAAAGGTTAATTTCAATGTCAAATAGTTATTAAGAGGGTACTAACGTGCAACCATCATCATTCATCATGCTGTACAATTGATATAATATAATTAATAACATCAACAACAATCATATACCATTTACTGCCTAGCTCATTGAAAAGAAATCTTGTGGCATTGAAGCACGTCACGTCGCGGCATGGGGTTAACAATTTCTTTGTTACTGAACTTGCAATAAACTTTTAAATAACAGAACCTTTTTACATCAACCCACGGAGTCTTGCTCCACACTGCCAAATGTCACCCACCAGTGTATAAATGGAATCTTTAAACCACTGCAAGATTGTATATATTGTGTGATGAGGCATACAATCTGTAATTAATGCAAGCATCGTGAGTAATACAGAACCATAGCTAAGTAAATTGTGTTCTTACTTCTAACATAACGTCATTAATGTTGGGAGGTGAGCCCACTCTCACAAACATCGTGCTAAGAATTCAACAAGGTAACAACTGTACATGCGCAGAGGTGTCTGAATAGTCCAGATAATCCAGTCATCATTCACGTTGAAATGTGACTTTCTAGACTTGGGGTTCCAGGCTGTTGACCATGCCCTGAGTACGGGAGTCCTCATGTGAGCCAGAGGACAACTACCAACATCATCGGCTCACTGGCACCCGGGTAATGTACCATGCCATTTCCAATACACAATCAGCCATTATTCAAGCAACTCCCAAGATAATACTGGAATATTCGTACCCCAGGTTACCTCAATTCTGAGTCCTGAAAAACCTGGTCACGTCATTTGTTTATAAAAAAAAATAAACAAACGTGGAATGCTCGCACACTGGTCCAGTCACTTGCTAGCAGATTATCCTGAAAGCCACCTTCCCATTCCACCCATGTAACAGTTAATTACAGTTACTTGCTTTGTTCCCAACAAGGATGAAATGAGTGAGGGAGTGAAGAGTTTTGGGCGTCTCTTAACATTGAGGTCTTGAGAGCCGATGAGGGTGAAGCAAGGTGAGTATGGAGTAACACCGGAATGCAAGGGCGAGGGAAACGGGAGATCCCGAGAAACCCCGCAGACCAGCGGCATCTTCCAGCCTGATTCCCACATGTGAAAATCCGGAAGCGACCCTGACATGAATCGAACCCAGTTCGCCTTGGTGGGAGATGAGTAGTCTAACCACAACACCACCACAGCCCCGTTTCCATCAAAGGTCACATGGCTAACATCATCATGCGCACCATCCCTGCTGTAGCCATGCACTCATTGACAGAAAGAAAGGAAAAAACTGTGTAAACACTAGACCATGCAAGGGACTATTATTACCAGTACAAACTGCTCCCAAATTTTTTTTCATGTCAACCATGACAAAAAAAAAGAGAGTTATGCAGGAGCAGGTGTTCTACTTGAGTAAAAAAGGAAACTATTTTATTTGAACATATAGCAATATCCCTTATTTTTAATTTGTGAATTGATCTGATAACTAATTATTGCAATTTTCAGTTTTGTAATGTGTTGTGTTGTTATAGCTTGGGATAGCATTTTACAGAGTGTCAATATAGATTATTTTTAAATGAGCAAATCCATTTTACGAAACAGTACAAGCGTCTCCCAAACCATTTCATCTGTTATTACTGGCTAGTATATTATTAGCGCTATTTAAATTCTTACATATTTCCTAATTCCAACACAAATGATGCATCAGCTACAAGTCATAAAACAAAATCTAAAAACTTATAATAAATGGTAGGCTAAATAGTATGTATAAAGAAAAAATAATTAAAGATCACAATATTGCTACTGACAAAAAACAATAATATTAAGGATATTACAATTTCGTGTTCTATTAAAAATACAGTACAAAGATGAAAAATTCCAACACAACCAGTATCGTTGAAAACTGTATGCCAACATTTGAATCTCAACAACTGTTGTGTAATTAAAATCATCTTATAAAGCCATATGCGTGCATGGAAAATCTTATTATTGTATAAACAATAGAAAAAACATTTCACATAAAAACTTACATAAAATGAAGTGCACATAGGTAAACGCGGCCACATAACCTTAATAAAAAAAACTCTTACATAAATGGAGTAAGAAAAACTGTTTCCAAATACAGAGCAATGTAGAAAACTTGAAAGAAACACACCTTGTACACACATTAAATAGGAATGAAGAAACTACAAAATGTTTCTTTTTCTGGGATTCGGGAAGTTTTCATAACCCACATTCTACTGAGCACTACTGCAACAACAGACATCAGACCATGCAGTGTTGCTATACGCTGTTCATGGCAAAGTGAGCACTTTTGAAAGACCTTCTTAAGTTCTATTTTCAACCAATTTGTATCTTTCCACCACGTGTAAATACACATAAACACTGCCATATGCCAATTCATTGAGAAACTTACTATGCAAGATCCTTTTCTGGCGATCTTCATAAGGATCAATTTTAATAGTTTTGTGGTTTACTGAAAAGCGAGCATGGCAGGCAACAAATGCCATCTGTCAGTAAAGATTTGAACTTTTAGCATGACCGTTCCCCTTTGTGAATGCTTTGCCAAATTAAATTTTTGAGTTGTTAGAAGCCTAGATATGTTAAATATTTTACTATATAGCATTTACGAAACATGAAGTAACTAAATTAATTTGTCACTAATGCTCATATTCCTTTATTAAGACGTTAATACATTGAACTATTTTTAGCTATTCACTGCCCACTTTACAGACAGTGAAGATACCAATGTTAATGTTAAATTATACACAATACCAGGAAATGATTTTCTTCAAAGGTTGATTTTAAAAATGCTTAGTTTATTATGAACAGACTTTACCTGGATGATGACAAAACTAACAATACCATGAGAAAGAGACAGAATCATAACCTCTATGAACAACCAACACATTAAATGATAAAGAAATACTACCTCGTATCACACCTAGCTCTTCATTGCACATACATACACTACATTTTACATCACATGGGACATTGCAATTTGAAATATTCACACCATGCTCAAACTGGTTTACGTGAATGTCTTGCTTATTTTTTAAAGCATGTTGCATGCAGTTTATATTATTGCTTTACATTTGAATGAAAAAGTTACTTCAGTTTACCTGATATGATAAGCACTTTGGAGTGCAGAGGATTAATGGGAAACTCTGCCATTGTGATCCCCAGAGGTTTGGTCAGCTGGCCGCTACTGTCCAGAGCATCCAGGGCATACAACAGTTCCAGTGCCGAAAGAAGGTTTTTGGCTGGAGGAGGGGACGGGAAATTGAAACGGAGAACATTATCTATACCCAAAGCTTTCAGCTGAAGTACAGCCATCGACAATTCCATTCGCTGCATTTCAGGAGGCGTAGCATGGCTCAAACCATCAAATGCTTCTTCAGTGTATAATCTGCAATGAAGATATACTCGGATTACACCTCAGCCATCAAAAATGTTTGAAACTAATATAAGTGTATTATCTCACTACAAAAAATTACTTAAATTACAATATTGTACAACTCATATTTTCATGATGACTAACAGACAGAGCTCGACTTGGTTTCTTCAAACACCACCACAAAAAGGCAACTGTTTGGAATTGGAAATTCTATCAACAAAATGTACCAATATAGAGAAAAAATTTGGTTCTTAACTTGATGTCAGCCATTTTATACTCTCCCTTTTAGCCCACTGTTGCCTGTACATCCGTACAACAACCCTAATGCTCACGTGTTCTTTGAGGTGTTACACGGACCACCAGCCAACATGCAGCAGTCAGTGCAATGTGTGTACGTGCATATCGGTGATAGTCTCTATTGTCAACATACCACTTATAATAAAATATAGTATTTTGCTTTTAAACCAGTGTCAAGAATCATTCTGATCACATAATAAATAAGTGTATTTCATTTTAATACAGTGTAAATGAATGGAACGTAAACTCCAAGTGTGCAGTGGTGTACAGTATGTGTTTATCCATGACTATGTGGCAAGCAATTGCGCTGCTCTACAAATAATAGCATTTATTGTGAAAAAGGGCTATTTAATATGTATGCTAATAGCATTTAGATGGTAAGTTTTTCCTTTTGTGTCCACCTCACAGGCAGTTACACTGACTTCTGCAGTGCAGGATAAAGCCCCGCCAACCTGAGTGTCTCAAATGTTCAAACACCAACCAGTAAAACTATATAATTTTATTACATCACATTTAATTGAGACTAGTGTATTTTTACTTCAAAAGACATGTGTAACTAATATCACCAGACAGCATTGCATTAGTGTGAAGCGTCACAGAGAATGCATAAATGAAACATGACATTACAATAAGATTCAATGGAAAAAATTATACATGTTTAAAAGGGTTATGCATTTTTAAGGAAGTCTGTACCTTATGTTTGTAGTGCCATCATCCAGTGTAAAACCTTTTCACTTATTTTTATCAGAGAATTTATGTTTTGGTATGAGGTGCAGACAACGTCCACACTGCCGTGCCAAAGGTCAGCAGTCTGGCAATAGCGGATCTTGAGGGCTGGACAAATGTTGCGGCTCGGGGAGCATCAACATTTGTTATATTCACTTAGGTAGAGTAGTAATACCTTAGTTTACTGCAACCTTTGTACTCTTTTGTATCCTCTCCAAGTACACTTCCCCACCTACGCAGATTGCAACCCCACTGGTTTAATCACCTTGAATTCTAATTTTCATCTGTTTGCTGATTTTTACCGTCTGAGCTTAGGCCAGTGCGGAACCCAAAGCTGCATGCCCNTCTAATTTTCATCTGTTTGCTGATTTTTACCGTCTGAGCTTAGGCCAGTGCGGAACCCAAAGCTGCATGCCCACTTAATATGCTTCCCTTGACATCATCAGTGATTATGTAAAGCGTGCAAACTGACTTCAGTGTGTTGTGTACGTTATTTATCACCATGGCATAGGGAGCATTCTATGTAGACGGTTCACAGTGAGTGTCGGGTGATGGGTCCTGTCTTATTCAGCTTTTCTCAAGGTTATCCCACAAATTTATATTAATCATAACAGTGTCTGGCAAGCCGTACTATGTCAGTACTTGAGCTAGCCTCAGCACCATCAATTAGGGTAGCTAGCACCCTTTAGACTAATTAATTACAGTATCAACAATCTGCAGAAATGTTGCCAGATATATTCTTGATGTGAGAAATGCTAGCTGCACCAACTAGCAAACATCCTTCAGGGTGGTTACACAAAACATAAAACTAAATTCCCTGACTTTTTCACTTTTTTTTCCCTGGCCTATACCAATGCAATAAAATTACATTTTTTGTTCAGTTTTATTCTAATTGAAGTATTATACACAAACTACGTAATAAAAATTTTCTAACTTACACTCAAAGAAATTTTAAG
This sequence comes from Clitarchus hookeri, assembly GCA_002778355.1. Lineage (NCBI taxonomy): Eukaryota > Metazoa > Arthropoda > Insecta > Phasmatodea > Phasmatidae > Clitarchus > Clitarchus hookeri. Next base: position 111,876 of record NQII01006431.1, on the reverse strand, counting down.
ATACATAGCTAAATTATACAGAATACAATACAAAAAAAGCATGTAAATAGCAAAACCTCACCAACTACTACAGTCTGCCAAAATTTTAATGTTTTGCGGATTATCACTGCTATAACACCACACAAAGATACTTTCCAAGACTAGTTAGAAATTCTACAAATGCTGCTGCTCCAACTCACCAGCCAGCTTTCAAGACTACTGAGTGCAAATGTGATACAGGATAGGAACAAAGAAAGTATATTTTATATTGACGTGTGACGTCGGGTGGGTGACGGAGACGTCACGGTCGGGCAAAGTGATTCAACTGGCTGATCTTATTAACAGCTGAGCCGGCCCTGCCCGGTATATAATACTGGGCGCGTGGCTTGATGGCACGGTACAAAGTCAACTGTGGGCCTAGCAGTCCTGCGTACTGGGTGGCACACAGTCACAGGTTTACCTGTGCTGGAGGTGGCCCGGAGTGGCTGCTGACCCTCCTGCTATTGCTGCTGGAGTTGACTGAAACAAGTGCCCTGACCTGGGGAGACGGTGGTGCTGTGGCTGACAGTGCTGCAGTGAACCCGGGAAGGACTGCTGGTCAGGAGACACAGGAGCCAGGGATTCGCAATTCCTAGTGGAAAGGGCCGTTCATGACAGAAGTCGGTAATGATCAGGTGTGGTCGGCTGGCTGTCTAGATCGGGGGCTGAAATAAGGAGTGGGAGGGAGCTGGAAGGTGAGACCTCTCTAGCTGGCGGAGGCTTGAGCTCGTTCCAGGGGGTTATGCTGCAAAGTGCAGTTGGGACTGGGTTACAGCTCCTGTTGGTTTTGGAGGCCGTAGCTGCCTTCCTTTCCTGCCTGTTCGTACCACTCCTTTGGGTGTACGGCATACAGGTTGGTGCAAATATCGACCTCACAAGAGGAGAGCAGGCGACAATGTTCCCTAGCTAGGTGTAAAACCAAGCCGAGACTGAGCCGAGACTGAGCCGACCAGAGTCGTACCCAATTACTCCAACCGGCGACAATTCAGCGCGGTGGTTGGAGCGGTGGGTTTACCCCGGAAGTACAAAAACGACGTTGGGTATATGTCCAAAGGTGGGCAGTCCTCCACAACCAGTCTATCACTCCTTCCGGCGTCAATTCAGCGTGATGGATGGAGCGAATTGGATGGACTAGCTGACTGACAGCCCGTTGATTGTGTTGCTAGTGGTTGTGGCTCTGCCATACTGCGCATCAGGTGCACAGTATGGGTGGCCGTCAACTGGGTGTGTTTTATGACGTACGTGCATCCAGTTAAGGGAGCCTGCAGTCCTACTCTAGGTTCGGTAATTGGTTTGTCAAAAATGCAGTCTCCTGCTTTACCCTGGTGGGCTGATGTCTACAGAGGATACAATCACAGTCACACTAGAATTAGCACTTAAGAGGTTTGAGAAAAAANCCCTGGTGGGCTGATGTCTACAGAGGATACAATCACAGTCACACTAGAATTAGCACTTAAGAGGTTTGAGAAAAAACGTGTTTATTCCATGAGGAATAGACACAGTGGACCATACTACCTCTTAACTAATCAGGAACTGAACGGAAGTAAACTACGTAAACCAGGTGAGGTGGACCTGGGTCCAACCTGAACAAGAGCAGATGCGGATAGGTTGCTAAAATAACAACTGTCCCTAACTATCTCAATGCCGTTGTCCAGAAGGGTCTTCGAGGGCCACTACTAGAAGGGTAGTGGGTGTTTAACACTACCAGAAGGGTAGTTTGCTTGCAGTTACCAGAAGACAAGGCTGTTCAAGGGGTTTGGAGACTTCTTCGGGTGTTGCTGGTGCATGTCTTGAAAAGCTTCCGGTCGGTCGCGAAGACGGGTTCAGCAGAGAGTCCCAGCAAACGAGATGGTGGAGCGAGCTGAACTCAGATGAGATGAACTCACAAGTACAACTGGAGAACAACCGACGTTCTGTGGGGGTGCGGGCGGTGAGCTCCTCCTCCTGGGTGGTGCTTTGCTCTCTAGCGCGATCCCTCGGCCCGTGGCCGAACTATGTGCCTCTGTAGTGCTGGGTTGCCTTGGTTGCGCAAACTTATGCGCTTAACGTGACTGCTTGGCTAGTCTCAATCACACGTGAAGGGGTGGCGTGACGTCTGACATAATGGCGAACAATCTTGGCTGNCCCTGGTGGGCTGATGTCTACAGAGGATACAATCACAATCACACTAGAATTAGCACTTAAGAGGTTTGAGAAAAAATGTGTTTATTCCATGAGGAATAGACACAGTGGATCATACTACCTCTTAACTAATCAGGAACTGAACGGAAGTAAACTACGTAAACCAGGTGAGGTGGACCTGGGTCTAACCTGAACAAGAGCAGATGCTGATAGGTTGCTAAAATAACAACTGTCCCTAACTATCTCTATGCCGTTGTCCAGAAGGGACTTCGAGGGCCACTACTAGAAGAGTAGTGGGTGTTTAACACTACCAGAAGGGTAGTTTGGTTGCAGTTACCAGAAGACAAGGCTGTTCAAGGGGTTTGGAGACTTCTTCGGGTGTTGCTGGTGCATGTCTTGAAAAGCTTCCAGTAGGTCGCGAAGACGGGTTCAGCAGAGAGTCCCAGCAAACAAGATGGTGGAGCGAGCTGAACTCAGATGAGATGAACTCAGAAGTACAACTGGAGAACAACCGACGTTCCATGGGGGTGCGGGCGGTGAGCTCCTCCTGGGTGGAGCTTTGCTCTCTAGCGTGATCCCTCAGCCCGTGGCCGAACTATGTGCCTCTGTAGTGCTGGGTTGCCTTGGTTGCACGAGCTTATGCGCTTAACGTGACTGCTTGGCTAGCCTCAGTCACACGTGAGGGGGTGTCGTGACGTCTGACATAAGGGCGAACGATCTTGGCTGATGTATCCGTGGGTGCCCCCGCAACTAGGGGTGTACTTGTAGGCGCTCATAGTAAGTCGTTTTGTGCGGGGTTCAACCCCGCCTGGGGTAAAGTGATTGCATGTACAGATGAGGCAAAGTCGTGTTTATATCTATGTCAAATAAGCGTCAACCGTCAATCACCCTCCCCCTCCGTTTTGCAACGTAAACTTATCTGGGCGAAAAAAATATTTCAGTGGGAGTGATTTTTAACAGTCACTAGCAAGAAAGTCGGGTTGGCTTCTGTAGCGCTCCTTTTGTGTGTGCTGGGCTTGATGTTGCGGCGCCCAGCGTGTCACGTTCGCTTCAGCGTGGTGTAGCGCTGTCTCTCTCTAGCGTGCCGGCTGACTGGGCGAGCAGCTGGCTAATGGGTTCTTCCCCTGGGAAGAATAACTGTCATGCGGTAACAACCAAGTGTCGGGTGAATGCTCGCGTCCCTTCGTTTCTTATGTAATAGCATGCCGCTCACACAAGTCAACTGAGGGCTGTGTTTATATACAAAAATCATTTTACCGATTTTAACCTGTAAGTAAACAACTTTACAAGCAGCACAAAAAAAAATCCAACACTAGAGTATATACNGTGGGAGTGATTTTTAATGGTCACTAGCAAGAAAGTCGGGTTGGCTTCTGTAGCGCTCCTCTTGTGTGTGCTGGGGTTGGTGTTGCAGCGCCCGGCGTGTCACTTTCGCCTTCGGTGTGGTGTAGCGCTGTCTCTCTCTAGCGTGCCGGCTGACTGGGCAAGCAGCTGGCTAATGGGTTCTTCCCCTGGGAAGAAAAACTGTCACGCGGTAACAACCCAGTGTCGGGTGAATGCTCGCGTCCCTTCGTTTCTTATGTAATAGCGTGCCGCTCACACAAGTCAGCTGAGGGCTGTGTTTATATACAAAAATTATTTTACCGATTTTAACCTGTAAGTAAACAACTTTACAAGCAGCACAAAAAAAAATCCAACACTAGAGTATATACAATTCCCACTCGTGAGGGGTGTGTCACTTCTGCTGGCTTTACATGCCTTGGCACTGAAGGCATGGTAAATTGACTCTGCTCTGTAGCTTTTTATGGGTCGCACGAAAGGTAGTTTACATGTAACATAGTTCTAAGTGGTGCCGGTGCTAGACCTTCCATTACATAGGCCAGCTTGTATTTACCTAATATGTATTTACACACAACTACCCTTGCAATGNAGTTCTAAGTGGTGCCAGTGCTAGACCTTCCATTACATAGGCCAGCTTGTATTTACCTAATATGTATTTACACACAAGTACCCTTGCAATGAATAATAATAATAATAATAATAATGATGTATGGACCACCTACATAAAAAATTAAAAACATANTAATAATAATAATAATAATGATGTATGGACCACCTACATAAAAAATTAAAAACATATTACCCTCAAGACATACAATTTCACTTCAATGTATTTACAACAATTTTTGCTTTCGTTGGAAAGTCCTTTAACAGATGTTGTCCTGGATTTATCTTCGCCTAACAAGGAAGTCTGTGTTTTGGTAGGAGAATTGCTTGAGTCACTGTTTATCACTATGATGTCCCTTACATCATGATTAGATATACACTGTCATTATACACTGGTACATAGTACTGTATTGGCAGATTATACACGTAGCACTATGTCAAATCACTACTGCATGACTATATTTACTGCATTATACCGTCTGTCTTATAATGCATGTACTGGTTTAACTAACGTCACAAGTAACTGCGATTTACAGCTGTTTCAATACTGTTTTCTATACCCGTCACTGATTACTGGTAACAGCTACTAACGGCTGTCTTAATACGTGTTCACACACTGGCTATGGGTGAGTATTTGACAACTCAAGTCTGTCCGTCATTGTACGTGGCTGGAGTCCGGATTTGTCCNACACACTGGCTATGGGTGAGTATTTGACAACTCAAGTCTGTCCGTCATTGTACGTGGCTGGAGTCCGGATTTGTCCGCATAATGAGGATACGGCCATGTGAATTTGGAAGTGGGCCGCCATGGTGACTCCGGTATCTTCTCGGTTGAGAGATGTCATGACAGGCACGAGAGGGCATCTCTCTTGTCGGCTGGCTGCTGGGCTCTGGGTTTTCGTTCCCGACAGTGGCCAGCTCGGGGTCATCAGACATCNGGTTTTCGTTCCCGACAGTGGCCAGCTCGGGGTCATCAGACATCAGGGGCTGAACGGGTGTCCTCTCCTCCTGGAGGGGCGGTGATGGGGTCGGCTCGGCTGGGCTCATCCTCCCATACGGTAGGTGATACGGGGATGGTCTCAGCGCCTCCCGGCATAGAGACCTTGTGGGCAACCGTGTCATCCTGGGCGGATGAGGTTGGGGTTGCAACTAGAGCAGGGGCTCTTCCGGCATCCCTGCCTTGTTGGTGCGGCTGGGCAAATCCGCCCGTACTGGAGGTGATGTACTAAAAGTCTCGGCTATGTCCTGCGTCGTAACCTAGGGTTTGGCCACGTCCTTCTGGGTGGATGTGACCTGGGTTGCCGTCTGGGGCAGTGGGTCTTGAGGCTCCCCTGCCTCATTGGCACTGGTGGGCTCATCTCCGTGCGGAAAGCGATGTGCTTGAGGCCTTGGCACCGTCCGGCATCGAGACCTGGTGGGTGACCACGCCCTCCTGGGTGGGCTTAGTTCGGGTTGCCGTCTGCGGCAGGGGCTCTTCGGGCACCCCTACCTCGTCGGCTCAGCATGTCTCATCTCTCTCTGGGATGGGACTGGGCTGCGGAGGTCGCTGGCGGGACTCCCTATCCAAAGGGCTCCGACCACGACAGCTCGGACCCAGTGGGGGTTATCCGGCCGCGTCTGTCGGCCATCTTGCGGACAAAGTCTGTGGGTGTCGAGGGCAAGGTCCGGAAGTGCAGGCTGTGGTTCGACCCTGGTCAGGGTGGGTTGGATGTTCCTCCAGTCGGTGTCTGGTCAAAGTTCTGGCTCTTGGAAGGTAGGGTGCTCGACCTCAGGGGAGTCAGCGGCTGAGGATTGTCCTCCCTTTCTTCCTCTTCCTCTGCCTCTAGTTCTGATGTTTCAGCCTTGCGGTTTTGAGCTCCGCCGGGCCAAAGGCGCATCTGCTCTCGGGTTACCTTGCGGTTACGTCACCTGGCGCCCTCCGCCCAGTACACGTTATCCTGGCGCCCCACTATGCTATAGGGCCCTTTCTACTTATCTGCAAGGCCTGTGCTGAATTGACCCCGGGCCTTAATGAGTGGGTTGCTGCGGAGAAGTACAGCCTCGCCCATCTTGAAACTTCTCACTCCGGTGGTGGGTTGNATGTTCCTCCAGTCGGTGTCTGGTCAAAGTTCTGGCTCTTGGAAGGTAGGGTGCTCGACCTCAGGGGGAGTCAGCGGCTGAGGATTGTCCTCCCTTTCTTCCTCTTCCTCGGCCTCTAGTTCTGATGTTTCAGCCTTGCGGTTTTGAGCTCCGCCGGGCCAAAGGCGCATCTGCTCTCGGGTTACCTTGCGGTTACGTCACCTGGCGCCCTCCGCCCAGTACACGTTATCCTGGCGCCCCACTATGCTATAGGGCCCTTTCCACTTATCTGCAAGGCCTGTGCTGAATTGACCCCAGGCCTTAATGAGTGGGTTGCTGCGGAGAAGTACAGCCTCGCCCATCTTGAAACTTCTCACTCCGGTGGTGGGTTGNAGGCCTTAATGAGTGGGTTGCTGCGGAGAAGTACAGCCTCGCCCATCTTGAAACTTCTCACTCCGGTGGTGGGTTGTGGGTACTTCATGTCAATGTACTGGGCCTGGGCATCGTGCGCCCTCATAGTTCGGGCTAAGGCAGCCATGCGGACGTCCTCTGGTTGTGGAATTTCCGTGGGTGCTTGCTCCCACTGTCAGTCATCTCGGTGACGTAGGGTTTGGCCCAGAACGAACTGGCTGGGGCTGGTGTTCATGGCTTCATTGGTCCTCCTCCTGAGGATGGAGAGAATAGTTGGTAGATGTTTGTCCCAATGGTGGTGATCCTCTCCTCCACAGAGGCTTTTCTTGAGTTCCTGATTCCTCCTTTCAGTGGGGTTGGCCTGCGGGTGATATGGGGGAGTCATCCATGTCTCTACTCCCCAGGTGTTGCATGCAGTCTGCCATTTGTGACTGGTGAATTGTGTGTCATTGTCCGTCAATATGGCCTGTGGGTACCCCCAGCGGAGAAATATCTCCGTCTCAAACTTCCGGATGATATTTTGGGTTTCGTGACTGGGTAGGGAAAAATGCTTCTACCCAGCGGGAAAATTGGTCTGTTACCACCAACAGATATCGGTTTCCTTTGATGCTCCTTGGGTATAGTCCCATCAGGTCAGCAGCCAAGTGGGTCCAGGCTGTGTGTGGTCTACAGTGTTTTGCTGTGGGTTGGGGTATACAGCGTCTCCTTAATGCAGGGGTGGCCAGCTTGAAGGTGGTCATGGTGGTGGCAGCAGAGGTCAGCCCTCAGGTTCCCGTGTATCCAGATCTTCCACAGGGACCTCAGTTATCCGCTCCAGGACCAAACGACATCGTCCCAGAGTTCGACCCTCTGAGGCATTTCCTGGAGGAGATACTGGTTGTCTGGGTCCTTTTATTAGTGGTAGCNTCGTCCCAGAGTTCGACCCTCTGAGGCATTTCCTGGAGGAGATACTGGTTGTCTGGGTCCTTTTATTAGTGGTAGCCTATCTGGTGCCTGCTAAATTGCAGCTGGAGGTGCTCTGGGGGGTTTCTGGTAGGAGCCAGAGGGGGGCCCTTGTTGATATGGTATTTCTGCTCGTTCGCATTGAGTCAAGTGCTTGTGTAAACGGTGACTTGAGGCTGGCCGGCGGGGTTCTCTTGGTATAGGACTGCCTCCAGCCTCTTCTGGTAGGCGTCCATCTGTAGTATGAGTAGGCTCTCCCCTTGTGGTCGGTGGAGTTGTGCGTTATTCTGGAAGCTCTGCTTCAGTTAGGAAGGTGTTGTGGTGGTATTCTCCCCACCGCCAACGAGTTTCCTTCTCTAGGAGGGGGTGGAGGGGTGTCATCTATCAGGCGATGTTGGGCACAAAACCACGTAGCCAGTTACGTAAACCTAAGAGGCGACGCAATTGCTTTTTGTTGGTTGGTTCCTCTGCCTCCTCAATGATCTGTATTTATGTGGCTTGGGGGTAGTTCCCCTTGGGTGTGACTACATGTCCTACGTAGTCAAAAGTAGTTTTTCCGAAGTGACTATTGAAAAGCTTGCAAGTTAAGCCGTGCAACACAAGTCTCTCCAGGACTCACTGGAGGTGTCCGCAGTGCTCCTCCCATGACTTTGAGTAAACAATTATGTCGGCCAAGTATGCAAAACAAAACTGCCCCACAAAACTGGTAACAACTTTGGCGGACATGAGCCTCTGGAAGGTGGNGGTTGGACTCGTGCTGGCAGTGGTTAACTCCGTATGCTGGAGGAGGTCTGGAGAGATCCCCCCTCTTAAAGAAGGGACGAGCGGTGGGCAGGCACCTGCTCCGGTAGCGTCCTGGCACGACGTTAGGGGCCCGGATAGTGCTCCGGCCAGACCACACGCTTGGTAATCTGAATAAGATGATCTCAGGCGTTGTAGAAGGGTGCTCCTGGCGGAGCTTCTGTATCAAGTCGGGGCTTCGGGTTTGGTTGCCTCAGGTGAATAGCTGGGACACCTGCATTGAGAAGGCGTAATCCTTCTTCCCTACCGAGAGGGCGGCCGTAGCGCGGGATGGCCTAATGGTTAAGAGCGCTACCTAAAAATATAAAAGGGTGGCAGCCGAGAGGCTGCTGCTTTGCATACGATATATGTCAGGGTATACCGTGATCTGCCAGTACCCTGACTGCATGTCGAGAGTGCTGAAGATTTTTGCTTCCCCTATATCTCAAAGAGTGTGGGTCAGGTTAATGGCTGGCAGTGCGATGGGGTGTGTGACATCGTTGAGATCCTTGCAATTTACGCAGAAACGTAGCTGCCTGTCCTTTTTCGGGACTAATACCACACGTAAATTACAAAGCAAATCAGGTGGTTCCACGATCCCCTGCTCCTTCATCTCCTGAACTTGGGTCATAATAAGGTGCTGCCTATGGGCAGACACTCAGTATGGTCAGTTATACACTGGCACGTTAGTGGTGGGCCAAATCTCATGTTGGATGCTACGTGTCTGGTATAGCGATTCTCCTTGGCCGAAGGCTCCAGCATGGTCATCCAGGATTTGCCAAAGTTCTGCGAATTCCGGTTCGGCTAGTTGGTGTTTTATATCTTCGGGAGCAATTGGTGGTGGGATCGCCATGTCAAGGCTGTGTTCCCAATTGACGGTCACCCGGTGCTTGTCTCCGATTTATATATTTGCTGTTGGCCGTGGTCCATCATGCACTGCTGTTGGCGTAGCCAGGGTTGCCCCAGAATCACTGCTTCCGAGATGTAAGGTGAAACCACAAATTCGACTGGGTTTATGTGACTGTGTATTCCCATGATCTGGGTGGTGCAATCGTCGACCTTGAGGGTCCGGTCATGTTGTGCTATGCGTACGAGGTGGGTCTGAGGGCGAAGTGATTCTCTTTGTGCAAGGGTGAGCGCGTCACTTCTCACGAAGTTGCCTGTGACAGTGGAATCTAGTAAGGCTAGTATTCTGTGCCCATTAATTTCCACCTCTATGTGGGGGGATTCAGGTGGTTCATTTTCCTCATCTAGTCTCTCGAGGCTGATAGGCCCGTGGTTCCCGGTGGTGGTGGCCCGCTTCGCACCCCGGCGGTGGCATTTCCCACTTAGTAGGGTCCTTTAACCTCCGCTTACCTCTGCAGGGGGTCAGGCACCCGGGTTGTTCTCCTTTCCCCTGCCCGCCCCTGGCCTGCCTGCTTGACCAGGCGGTCCTGGTTAAAGTGCTGTTCCGGGCAGAACCAGCAATTCGGGAGCGTCTAGGTGACGGATGGGGAGGGGGCGGGGGATATTTTCCCTTTCACTCTGACTGCTTATCTGGCTAAGTATTCTTACTGGCACGCGACTTGTCCAGCAGGGCCTGTGCCTTGTAATTTCGCTCTGTTTCCTTGCCCTCTGTAAGAGGTCATCAACTGTCTGTGGCTTCAGGATTTGTAACAGATTATGCAATTTTGGAAGGAGCATGNGCGACTTGTCCAGCAGGGCCTGTGCCTTGTAATTTCGCTCTGTTTCCTTGCCCTCTGTAAGAGGTCATCAACTGTCTGTGGCTTCAGGATTTGTAACAGATTATGCAATTTTGGAAGGAGCATGAATGTAACGTGGCACACACAGCTCTCCTTGTTTCCCTTAGGGAAAATCCTTTTGTACATTTGGACCTTTCGTAGGANGCACGCGACTTGTCCAGCAGGGCCTGTGCCTTGTAATTTCGCTCTGTTTCCTTGCCCTCTGTAAGAGGTCATCAACGGTCTGTGGCTTCAGGATTTGTAACAGATTATGCAATTTTGGAAGGAGCATGCATGTAACGTGGCACACACAGCTCTCCTTGTTTCCCTTAGGGAAAATCCTTTTGTACATTTGGACCTTTCGCAGGANAATGTAACGTGGCACACACAGCTCTCCTTGTTTCCCTTAGGGAAAATCCTTTTGTACATTTGGACCTTTCGCAGGACAAATATCTCTGCCTCATCGTCGGTGGACTGGGTTCGGATGTGGAATTCAGTCGTTAAGTGAGCTATGACCTCCTTGCCGGAAAATTGCCTGGTGAGGCGAGAACACAGCTATCCGCATTCAGTGATAAATTCCCTGTATTTCATCCACCATTCGAGGGCCTTCCCTTTCAGTTGTTTCTGGTTCCTCCTGACCCACTGCTTAGAGGGAACCTCATCGCGAAGTTCCTTTTCGCAATCAAGGGTGAATGTGATTGGGCCCTCATGCTGCCTCCCCGCAAATTCTGGAAGCTGAGGCCCGTCGCTACCCCAGGTAGTGATTGAACTTTGGCGAGTGCCAGTATTTTCTGGGCGGTATTCCTCCGCACATCGGCAAACCTCACATCTATATACGAGGTCCTGTCTCTTGATGTGCTCATCTGGCCCGCCTATGCATATGTGGTGGAAGGTCTGCGCACAAACAATGCAGCATACAGTATTTATACCTTGCCCAGCGCAAGATAGCCAGCTGGAATACGCAGTCTGGCGGGTTGCGACATTCGTTACACAAGAACTCTATCTGGGTTCGTCTGTCCATCCGGGTTTGTCTGTCCATCCCAAACAGAGGTAATGGAAGCTCTGTTGGCAGTGTGCGCATATACTGGTATTTAACAGAGTGACGGGCAAGTGCCTCTATGGTACCTTTCGGGTATGGCCTCGGCCATAGCAATAGTTGCATCTCTGTTGGCTATGCTAGTCTCGGTTTCTAACATTTTGGCTATGGTTAATTGAGCGCCACGAGGTGTTTTCTGACTCCCGGAAGTCTGGTTGACTTTGGTTTGACTACTGGGTCTCGGGGTCATGCTGGCCTAGTTCTGTTTTACTACTCGTAACTATCAAAGTGCTGTGGCTTCTTGTTGGACGCTATGAAAACTCTTGACGTTTTACGTCGGGTGACTTACGGCGACTTCACGGTTGGGTAAAGTTTTGATGTGTCGGTCAGAGACATGGGTGATTCAGCTGGCTGACATTAATGGCTGACCAGGCCCTGCTCGGTTTATAATACAGGTCGCGTGGCATGACGGCATAGTACATATTCAAAAGTGGGGCTTAGCGGTCCTGCATACTGGGTGGCACACAGTCACGCGTTTACCTGCGCTGGAGGTGGCGTGGGGAGGCTGCTGACCAAGCTGCTGCTGCTCGAGTTGACTGGAAAAAATGCCCTGACCTGGGGCAATGGTGGTGCTGTAGCTGGCAGTGCTGTGGTAGGCCCGGGAAGAGCTGCTGGTTCTGCGACACTGGAGCCAGGGATTCACGATCCCTAGTGGAACGGGCCGTTCCTGTCGGAAGTTGGTGACGATCGGGTGTGGTCGGCCGGCGGTCTTGATCAGGGGCTGAAATAAGAAGTGGGAGGGAGCTGGGAGGTGAGACCTCTCCAGCTGGCAGATGGCTTGAACTCAATCCCAGGGGGTTATGCTGCAAAGTGCGGTTGGGGCTGGGTTACAGCTCCCGTTGGCTTTGGAGGCCGCAGCTGCCTTCCTTTGCTGTCATTTCTTACCACCCCTTTGGGTGTATAGCATACCGGTAGGTACAAATATCAGCCTCACAAGAGGAGAGCAAGCAATGATGTTCCCTAGCTAGGTGTACAACCAAACCGAAACCAAGCCGACCATAGTCGTACCTAATTACTGCAACCGGCGACAATTCAGCGTGGTGGTTGGAGCTGTGGGTTTACCGCAGAAGTCCGACAATGACGTTCGGTGTATGTCCAAAGATGGGCAGTCCTCCACAACCAGTCTATCACTCCTTCCGGCATCAATTCAGCGCGGAGGATGGAGTGAATCGGCTGGACTAGCTGATTGTGTTGCTAGTTGTGGCTCTGCCTTACTGCGCACCAGGTGCACAGTACAGGTGGCCGTCGACTAGGTGTGTTTTATAACCTATGCGCACCCAGTTAAGGTAGCCCGCAGTCCTACTCTAGTCTAGGTTCAGTAATTTGTTTGTCAAAGATGCGGTCTCCTGCTTTACCCTGGTGGTCTGACGTTTACAGATGATAAAATCACAGTCACCCTAGAATTAGCTCTCAGAGGTTTAAGATAAACTGTGTTTATTCTGTGAAGAATAGACATGGTGGCCCATACTACCTCCGGAAGTAAACTACATAAACCAGGTGAAGAGGACCTGGGTTTAATGTGTCCGTGGGTGCCCCCGCAATTAGGGGCGTACTTATAGGCTCTTGTAGCAAGTCGTTTCGAGTTTTAAACCCTGCCTGGGTGAACGTGATGATACGTACAGAAGAGGCGAAGTTGTGTTTATATCTATGTCAAATAAGCATCACGTGTCAATATTCATTACAAAATTAGTTGCTTACACAATAAAAACATATTTTACAAGAAATTTAAGGTTGCAAGTAGGCCGATAGGCTACCAAAAATATATAAAAGGACAGGAATTGAAGTAGTACAATGTGAGTACTTGAATTCCTGTCCTTTTATATATTTTATATGGGATTTGTTATAAAACTATTATAATTTTCTTTGGGCACCTTCCGAGAGATTCGCAGTAATCTTCAACATGATTAATATTCATAACCAGGACCTACAAAATGAAAGCATTGCAAAAATAAATACAAATATTATGCAAACCAACACAGGCTGTTAATTAGTTCAATTTTAGATGGTATTGTAAACATTGTAAACAACTTAAGTACATACTTACAAAACACTGCATGGATATCATTCAGCAAATTTCTCTTTCACAAAGACACTAGTTGCAGGACTATCAAACATTTATACAAAAGAGAATTAAAAACAACTAAAACATTTTAACATGTACAACAATTATTTGACAATTCCATGTTTTCCCGGACTTTATAAAATGTTCTGACTTTTTCCTGTTTTCTAGGTTCTCTCTGTCTGTAGCCACTTCCTTGCAATATCCTGGCCATGTAAAACATTCCTGCNCTTTTTCCTGTTTTCTAGGTTCTCTCTGTCTGTAGCCACTTCCTTGCAATATCCTGGCCATGTAAAACATTCCTGCATAGACTAACCCTGTTACAGCATTTTTCACAGTCTGTAANCTGCGTAGACTAACCCTGTTACAGCATTTTTCACAGTCTGTACAATAAAGTTTTATATGCAGGAAAATGTTAGAAGCAGCACAAAGCACATAAAGGTACATACCTATCTCTGAAGTGAACGTATTGAAATAAACCAAATTCAGAGTACAGTACATTTTGCTGCAATATTTTTCATGACAATATTAAGTTAATATGATTTGTCCCAATCAGCATACTGCCAAGTAAATAATTACTCTGATATACATTTTGCAAGATTCATACAGACATGTAGCTTACACAGCTTTTACAATTTGGCATGTACAGACAGTAGCCAAATGTAAAGTCTTCCACCAGTCAATAAATGCAAGCAGTCCATGGGTGTGGTCTGTAACGACTATAATAGACGAGCATTAAAAATGTTGCAGGCGATACGCGGTGGGTTACACGGTAGAATGTAACAATGCCTACTAAACAAACGTTTTACATGCCCAGGTGATGGTGTTGGTAGCAAATAAGTCGAGAGGAACACAGCATGTCACCTTGAACACGCATACATCCCAACTTGTAGCCAAATTAGATGAGCAGCTAACCTGCCAGTGTGTTTTCAAGTCAGCCGGTTTAATGCTGAGTGGAAAAGAGTCGCTCAGTTATTCATAATACAGTATTAGACATAGAAAAATGTATCTGTGAAATTGAAAAACAGTTGATCAAAACTACATACTGACATAAAGTTGAACGAAATAAATTCAAACAGATATTTCTAGTGATCACAAAATTTTTAATGGTATACAGTCTGGTGATAAGTTTGGATGCACCCATCAACCACTATTCCCTTTTTTCCAAAATTCATTAAACAAAGTAAATAAAAGCCACTTATCTGTGTGACGACCATTTTGCCACCGCATTGAAGACTTGCCCCATGTCCTTTGAATGACGTTTTACACTTATGTTTAAACCGCAGTTTCTTGTCCACNCTTTTTCCTGTTTTCTAGGTTCTCTCTGTCTGTAGCCACTTCCTTGCAATATCCTGGCCATGTAAAACATTCCTGCGTAGACTAACCCTGTTACAGCATTTTTCACAGTCTGTACAATAAAGTTTTATATGCAGGAAAATGTTAGAAGCAGCACAAAGCACATAAAGGTACATACCTATCTCTGAAGTGAACGTATTGAAATAAATCAAATTCAGAGTACAGTACATTTTGCTGCAATATTTTTCATGACAATATTAAGTTAATATGATTTGTCCCAATCAGCATACTGCCAAGTAAATAATTACTCTGATATACATTTTGTAAGATTCATTCAGACATGTAGCTTACACAGCTTTTACAATTTGGCATGTACAGACAGTAGCCAAATGTTAAGTCTTCCACCAGTCAATAAATGCAAGCAGTCCATGGGTGTGGTCTGTAACGACTATAATAGACGAGCATTAAAAATGTTGCAGGCGATACGCGGTGGGTTACACGGTAGAATGTAACTATGCCTACTAAACAAACGTTTTACATGCCCAGGTGATGGTGTTGGTAGCAAATAAGTCGAGAGGAACACAGCATGTCACCTTGAACACGCATACATCCCAACTTGTAGCCAAATTAGATGAGCAGCTAACCTGCCAGTGTGTTTTCAAGTCAGCCAGTTTAATGCTGAGTGGAAAAGAGTCGCTCAGTTATTCATAATACAGTATTAGACATAGAAAAATGTATCTGTGAAATTGAAAAACAGTTGATCAAAACTACATACTGACATAAAGCTGAACGAAATAAATTCAAACAGATATTTCTAGTGATCACAAAATTTTTAATGGTATACAGTCTGGTGATAAGTTTGGATGCACCCATCAACCACTATTCCCTTTTTTCCAAAATTCATTAAACAAAGTAAATAAAAGCCACTTATCTGTGTGACGACCATTTTGCTACCGCATTGAAGACTTGCCCCATGTCCTTTGAATGACGTTTTACACTTATGTTTAAACCGCAGTTTCTTGTCCACCTGTCTATTTTAATGTCTCAACAGAAGAACTGCTGCATTTCTCCCGCCACATTTTCAACACTCATTTCACCAAGGCTCGTCTATTATAGCTCTAAACACCAGGTTAACGGAACTGGTTGCATATGCAGCACAGCTGTCAGAGGGTGGGGCAAGTTGGCCGCCCTCCACTCACCCAACCAGAAGAAGAACATCCACACATATGGCACTATACAGAATTAGTATAAAAGAATACTCCAACTTTGAAGGTCTATAAAATCAAAACCAAACAACCTACAGCCTTGGTTGACCAATCAAATGAACCGTGGAACTGTGAAGTTTGTTTGTCATATCTTCATAAATGTTCAATGTGACCACCACGAGCGGCCCGAATGACATCTATGCGATAATCAAACTCGTTCCACACTCTTGTCAGCATGTCCGGTGTTACGGTTTGGATGGCATCCATAATTCTCGTTTTGAGGTCGTCAATGTTAGCTGACAATAATGGAAGAAACACTTGATCCTTTATGTGACCCCATAGAAAAAAATTGCATGGGGTAAGATTCCGGCGTCTTGGGGGCCAGTGATGAAGAGCCTGGTCACCAGCTCCTCAACCAATCCAGCGTTGCGGCAACATCTCGTTCAGGTATCCGCCAACAGCTAGATGCCAATGGGGTGGCACACCATCCTGCTAGAAAATGAAGTCTTCTAACTGAGGAAAAAACCACTCTGAAAGCATGTCCAAACAAGGAATTCCAGTAACAGTGGGTTCGTGAAAAAAAAAAGGGCCAAAAACAGTGTCTTTGTATACAGCTCAAAACACGTTCACTTTGGGGGAAGCACGCACGTGTTCGGTGGCTTCATGTGAAGGCTTCTGACCCCATATCCGCACGTTGTGCCAGTTCACCATACCATTTGTATGGAACGTTGATTCATCGCTAAAAACCAGCTTAGACATGAAGGCATCGTCTACCTAGTTCTGGGCAAGAACGAACACGCAGAAATCACATCTCGGTTCTTTATCTCTTTTGGTAAGAGCATGTACAAGCTGTAACCTGTATGGTTTGTACAGCAATCGCTTTCGCAACACTGTCCATATCGTCATTTGAGGGATTTGCATTTCCCGGCTAGCTTGTCGAGTTGATTTTCTCGGACAGTGAACGAACGCTTGTTGAATCCGTTGCGCATTCTCTTCGGACACACGCGGCCACCCGGAACTTTTGCCTTTGCAAAGGCACCATGTGTCAAAAAACTGATGAAACCAACATACGATACTCCACTTATCGGGAGAACGACGTCCGTATTTGCGACGGAATTCACGTTAAACCGTCCTAACCGATTCACATTTAGCAAACTGAATAAACCAGAACACCTTCTTTTATTCCGTCGCCATAGTGATGCGGACTAACACACAACACACGCTCATAATGCGACAACAGACGCTCCCAGTATCATCTCTCGTTACACAAAGGAAACATCAAACCGTCTCCTTCACATTGACGTGTCGAATGCGAGCTCGCTACCCCCTCACCGCCTCAAACCGAGAGTTACGAACGCCATCCAAACCGTAACACCGGACATGCTGACAAGAACGTGGAATGAGTTTGATTATCGTGTAGGTGTCGTTCGGGTCGCTCGTGGTGGTCACATTGAACATTTATGAATGTATGGTAAACAAACTTCACGGTTCNTCTTTTATTCCGTCGCCATAGTGATGCGGACTAACACACAACACACGCTCATAATGCGACAACAGACGCTCCCAGTGTCATCTCTCGTCACACAAAGGAAACATCAAACCGTCTCCTTCACATTGACGTGTCGAATGCAAGCTCGCTTCCCCACTCACCACCGCAAACAGAGAGTTACGAACGCCATCCAAACCGTAACACCGGACATGCTGACAAGAACGTGGAATGAGTTTGATTATCGTGTAGGTGTCGTTCGGGCCGCTCATTGTGGTCACATTGAACATTTATGAATGTATGGTAAACAAACTTCACGGTTCCACGGTTCATTTGATTGTTCAACCAAGGTTGTAGGTTGTTTGGTTTTGATATTATAGACCTTCAAAGTTGGAGTATTCTTTTATACTCATCCTGTATTCTCAGCCAGCAAGACCTGTATAATAGACTTCTAATAATGAGTTAACATTTCAACAATAAATCTTCCAATTTTTCCCACATCAAGTCAATCAAAATGGACTTCATGCTTGCTAAAAGTTACATGTTGTATGTGTTTAGCTATATATTTTTTGGAGACATGTGGTAGTTTAATATGCCCTTCTAGGGTATAATTTTTTTCAGAAAATGTTTGCCTATTAAAATAAATTTATAATAACTTGTTATTTTCGCACAAGGAACAACTGAACATTGATTTCATTCAAAAAATTGTACGTTTTTATGCACAAAGGTCAGGGTGGGTCAAAATCGGCCCAAAATTTTCCAAAATATCTATTATAACCACCCCTGAGTTCTGCTGTAAACAAATCAGTTTCTAGCATGTGANTGTAGGTGTCGTTCGGGTCGCTCGTGGTGGTCACATTGAACATTTATGAATGTATGGTAAACAAACTTCACGGTTCCACAGTTCATTTGATTGTTCAACCAAGGTTGTAGGTTGTTTGGTTTTGATATTATAGACCTTCAAAGTTGGAGTATTCTTTTATACTCATCCTGTATTCTCAGCCAGCAAGACCTGTATAATAGACTTCTAATAATGAGTTAACATTTCAACAATAAATCTTCCAATCTTTCCCACATTAAGTCAATCAAAATGGACTTCATGCTTGCTAAAAGTTACATGTTGTATGTGTTTAGCTATATATTTTTTGGAGACATGTGGTAGTTTAATATGCCCTTCTAGGGTATAATTGTTTTCAGAAAATGTTTGCCTATTAAAATAAATTTATAATAACTTGTTATTTTCGCACAAGTAACAACTGAACATTGATTTCATTCAAAAAATTGTACGTTTTGATGCACAAAGGTCAGGGTGGGTCAAAATCAGCCCAAAATTTTCCAAAATATCTATTATAACCACCCCTGAGTTCTGCTGTAAACAAATCAGTTTCTAGCATGTGAAAAAACTTTCAGAAGCTTATAAATAACATTACTGAACTCTTATAATGCTTCAGATAAGTGAAGCAGTGCTCATAATTCATAAACTTACAAACACTCAAATACATACATAACAAAAAATATCTGGTATTAGTTGGGTTGGGGTATGCAAGAGAGCAATTGCTGTCACTTAGGTTAAATTTTCAGTGGAAAACCTGATTACCCATGACATGCAACATAACAAAAGAAAGATGTAGGTGAATATGCTAACACCTATTGAAACTACGCAAAATATGACAGTGAAGTGGCCACAACCTAGAAGCCAGAATAATTCAGGCAACTGCAGCAAAAGTCTGTCATTTTTATTAATGTCCATCTTGTTGATACTGAAAGACTATAAATCTTTTGCAAGCAAATAATATGTATCAACCTCACAATACAAAAAAAATCCATAAATCAACTACCCACTTGTTGCACTTTACACTTATCATTGCAGTGATTCAGTAGAACAGCATAGCAGATGGCAGATATCAGACTAAAATTATTTGCTGGAATTGTAATGGACTTATTAACATCCCCCGGTGTTATGCCTGAAGGCTTATCAGGGTGCGGCTTATAAAGTTATGAACTAACTTAAACTAACACCCATTCCATACCTAGGATTCAAACCCAGAGCCTCCCACATTGCAGACTGGCAGCACACGAACTAACTGCGCCATGGAAGGTCGGCTAAAATTATTTGTTAGAAAGAGTTAAGTAAAAAAAATGGAGGTGCGTGTACTTATGTACGCACGTTAGAAGTTATACTTCTTTGGCGTGACTAAAATAAAATTTTCGCGCCTAACCTCAAATACTTTAAACACTTTCAAAATTTTATTATACAACAATACGTGCATAACCTCAAATGCTGGTTGCTAAGTAACAGCATGTATTATCTGCTTGATTACAATGTACACTGTTGAATTTCGTTACACTATGCGCGCACAACTTCCGTTGCACACTAAACTTTTACCCTCAACGCGCCAAAAGAAGTATAATTTCAACAAATATCACACTTTTTTTNACTTCCGTTGCACACTAAACTTTTACCCTCAACGCGCCAAAAGAAGTATAATTTCAACAAATATCACACTTTTTTTTATCACATTTAAAAAATTTTATAGGTAATATGATAACTTGTATATAAGTTGATAGTAGCAATTGGTGAGAAGGAGAGAGAACTATTAACCCTTCCCTTTCAGGTAAAAATGCCAATTTTTCTGTAAATAACTGCACAATCTTTCTTTCACTTACAAAATTAAAAAAAAGGACCATGTTTCCTCACCTGTAAGCTTTTCCCGACCGAACTCTGCCAGCCCTGCCTGCTCTCTGATCAGCAGAAGCTTGCGACACAGGTACAACCACAAGAGAGTCTGTGTGCGCTTGAGGATTGAACCACCGCAATTTCACAAATCCACAGTCAACAACTAGAAAAACAAAATAATAATGGAACTAATCCAGTTATAAAATACACTGAAATTAACACTATAAATTACGACAAGAAGAGAAATGATTAGAAGAGACTATTTTACCAAATTCAATGCCATCTTAACAAGGAGCCTACACTTCCGTGTGTATGGTAGCATATGGTATAGACAGTTAATGAAGAGTGATATTTTACATAGGTTTACATATTTCACAAGTGCTCAGTTTACCGTGAACAGCCTACAGCTACTAGAAATGCAGACCTAATCAACAGGATGTCCACTATTTTGGAATTCCCTGACTTTTCCTTGTTTTCCAGGCCGAATCTTACCATTTTCCTAACCTATTTTCAGGACAGAAACCTTCCAATGACATATTTTTCCACCGCTGACAGAACAAATATGCTATAAGTGAAATTGAATTAAATTACACTGCAGCAGACCAAGCAAACAGGGCCAACATTTTATTCAGTCCATCAATATTTCTTGTGATAAGTGCTATTGACTCCACACAAGTGCCCATCACAAACACACATATACTTTACTTTGTACATATATGCCCTATGTCACTTGGCAAATATGTACATATTATTGCCAGTTCACAAGCTTAAAAATTGAAATTTTAAAATGCATATGGCGCACAACTACATTATCCTGTATTCACACAACTAACAACTTTGCAGAGTAGCAATTATTTACATTTTTCCCAACCCAGGTGAAAATTCCCTGATATTTCCCTGGCTTTTCCTCGTTTTCCCTGTGGGTGGACACCCTGATCAACCTTTGGAGTGCATCTGCATCACTCACTTGCCTATGGGATGAGTACAGGGTTGAAAAGGCTCCCATTCCTCCTGTTTTCCAAGAATAACACACAAGACAACCCAGCAAAACATATGTACATGTGTCAGCTATAAAATGCTAACAGACACAACATTTTTAACATAATAAGCACTAAGTCTCTTTGTTTACCTAGCAGTATAGTTAACGTCACTTTGTGATGATTACATTTATAGGCCATGCTACATCAGATTCTTTCCTTTTGTATTTGTTTTATTACTAAACACATTTTTCCTCATTTAAATTTTTAAAAAAAGTACCTAATAGAATTTTTTTACTAAAAGTGAATTAAATTAATTTTGTTCCCTTAAATTAAACAAAAAAAAAATTAATATTTGTCAGTATCTTTGTGCACTACTAATAAAAGGATGTTATTTATATCTTCCATGCTGTCCCTATCTTTAAGAAGCATTGACCATTAACTGCGCACTACTTTTACACAACACTGTGTGCAATAAAAAAAATTTTTTCTGAAAGTACTGCTCAGATTTCACCCTACTAATAGCAAAAACGGTAAGCAAGGTGAACAATCAGAATTTTTCACAATCGTAAATGTTCATACAATACAAGCAAAATTTGAATTTTAGGAGGATCTTAACAGAATGGAAAGAGTAAAATGTAGTGCTCAGCAATTTACATGACATTTCATTCAACATATTGACACGAGAATTGGGCAAAGCCCGGTACACAAAACAATTTTATAGTACAAAAAATTTGTATAAATGAAGCATTATGTACTCACCATATACAATTCCTGGAATGGTGATGGAGGTCTCTGCTATATTTGTCGCTACAACAACTTTTCGAAGACCCCGAATAGTANATGCTGTCCCTATCTTTAAGAAGCATTGACCATTAACTGCGCACTACTTTTACACAACACTGTGTGCAATAAAAAATTTTTTTTCTGAAAGTACTGCTCAGATTTCACCCTACTAATAGCAAAAACGGTAAGCAAGGTGAACAACCAGAATTTTTCACAACCGTAAATGTTCATACAATACAAGCAAAATTAAAATAGTTTGAATTTTAGGAGGATCTTAACAGAATGGAAAGAGTAAACTGTAGTGCTCAGCAATTTACATGGCATTTCATTCAACAAATTGACACGAGAATTGGGGAAAGCCAGGTACACAAAACAATTTTATAGTTAAAAAACTTGTATAAATGAAGCATCATGTACTCACCATAAACAATTCCTGGAATGGTGATGGAGGTCTCTGCTATATTTGTCGCTACAACAACTTTTCGAAGACCCCGAATAGTAANACAATTCCTGGAATGGTGATGGAGGTCTCTGCTATATTTGTCGCTACAACAACTTTTCGAAGACCCCGAATAGTAAACCGAAACACTTTAAGCTGTTCCGAGTTTGGTAGGGAACCATGCATTGGTAATACCATCATGTTCACTGCACAACAAAATTAAACATTTGTGACATTNCCGAGTTTGGTAGGGAACCATGCATTGGTAATACCATCATGTTCACTGCACAACAAAATTAAACATTTGTGACATTATTATATTATGAATGTAGCAAACATAATTAAACAATTTAACATTTTGAATGCTGCTGGCATGATATCATGTTGTCACTAACTCCATGAAAACTGTTGCTGAAAGAGCAATGGATAAAAAACTAAACCTTTATATAAATAATTTAAACTAATAATGTATTTAAATAAAAACATCAAAATTTGACTTTAGCAAAGTTGTGAATTACATATATAATTTACCAGCCAAGCTCTCAAGAGCATAAATATTAATTAATGCATAATAATTATAAATATAATTTCATATGTAACACAATTATAATATAAACAAATAATTTAAGCATCAGCTTCCTCTAATACTACTGCCAATCATGAATCAAAATTTGTGAGTTGTGATAAAATCCTACAGTTTTTTGGTGTTGCATGTCTTATTGGCACTCTGCTAGGTAACACACGTCTCCAATGATGCTGAAAGTACACCAACTGGCTGGTCACATAATTATTTCTGTTTGTGGAAGGTATACAATATTTTCAATAATTGTTAACATGTGCCTTTCTTTTTTTGCAAGTTTCTAATGGATGAGTCTGTCCATAAAATTAATTAAGATAATTTTTATAAGATGTTGGCAGTCTCCTGATTTCTGATGCAAAATTTGTTCAGAAAACTAATGAATTAAGTAGTTTTCAGTCTCATAATATTATACATATCAGTAGTCATTACTTAAAATGTTCACAGCAGCTGCAACAATATTAAATTAATCCTTTTTCTAGGGGACTAAAGTATGTAGAAATAAATTTTATAAAATTTTTTGCTGAATGCTAGTTAAATGTTAACATGTTACAAAACATGCTTCATTTACTGCACTTACAGTTCAAACTACAATAGATAGATATTTTCCAAAAACATTTAATACACTGCCGGACAGTGAAAATAGCATACCAGAAAAAACCATGTGAAAACCACAAAACAATGTAAACAGCAAAAGTAAAGTACAGGCTGGTATGTACATGATACCATATTGGTGTGTTTGCATTTCACCGCACACCTGGCAGTAGTACTGCAAGCACCAAACAGCAATTGTAGATTTTGGAGCACAGTCGAAGCTGCATTAACACTAGAAACACCAGACGATACCAAGCAAGCATACAGAGTGAAGAAGAATGCTGGGAAGATGCCAAAAACATTACTTTANTAGAAACACCAGACGATACCAAGCAAGCATACAGAGTGAAGAAGAATGCTGGGAAGATGCCAAAAACATTACTTTACGAATTTGATGGACTTTTAGAAAGGAATCATAATGGGCTGAAAACCGAAGGGTGGTCGTATCATTGTATAAACCGCCATGTGGATCGTTCGGATCATACTGTCCGATGCTGTTGGGAGCAGTGGATATGTGAAGGCACCCACAAATGGAGGACTGGCTCAGGATGGACGAGGTCGACTACCAGTCGACAGATTGTCTATAGATTGGCAACTCGGTCTACGATACTGGCCAGTGTCGGAGCTCCTGTGTACCCACGGACCATTACCCAACACCCTGCGGAGGTGAATATGCCATCTTAGCACCCATTACATGTGCTGCCATTAACTCTGCCGTAGCGGCAGCTCCATTTGCAGTGGTGCCAGGCTACAGCAATGTGGAACGCCACCGACTGGCGATGTGTGGTGTTTAGTGATGACAGCCACTTCATTACGAGGACTGATGATCATCGCGCCCAGGTGTGGAAGACCCCTGGGTAAAGCCACAATCCAAACCTTGAATTGAGTGGTAAAGTTCCCCCACACAGGTATTAGGGTCTGGGGAGCCATAGCCTACGATAGCAGATCCATTCTCGTTGTGTTACATGGAACATTGATGCCTCAGTAGTACGTGGATGAAATCCTATGCCCCCACCTGCTCCTATTTCTGGTCAAGATTCCAGGTGCAATACTCCAGCAGGATAACACCCAACCACACATGGCACAGGCCACCTGGGGCAACCTCTGTCATATCTAAACACTACCATGGCCTGCCCGCTCACCTGACTGAGCATGTGTGGGACAAGTTTAAATGCCAGCTGCTGCCATACAACAGTAGCTGGGATTTGGAACTCACAGTCCAACAATTATGGGGCCGTCTGCCTCATCACAACATCCGGCATCTGCTGGACTCTATGCCAGACCGTGTTGCAGCATTTTGCAGTGCGAGGGGGTGCAACACACTTGTGATACCACAGATCCCTATGTAACTGTCCTGCTACCCTGTTTCTGAGATCATATGTATCACTCATCTGTATCACTACCTCTATAAATTCTCGGTACCATCTAATACATCCTAATGTCTGCACTATTTGAGAAGAAATTAACTGTGCTCTATGTAATATACAATACTTACAACCATCTTCTTTCTTTTGAGCAGCATGCTCTTTCAGTAAGCTAACAGCTCTATCTACTTCTTCCTGGCCTGTCAGGAAGGCCAGCACGTCTCCCACTGGCTCCTGGGAATGTATCTTCATCACAACATCAACTACACCTCGCACGTAGTCTGGCATTGGTTCTGAATAACAAAAATTATGTCTTTAGTATTGTAAAGCAGATTATTAAATACAATTGCACTCCNGTCTGGCATTGGTTCTGAATAACAAAAATTATGTCTTTAGTATTGTAAAGCAGATTATTAAATACAATTGCACTCCCACATAAAGGACCTTACGACAGTTAGTGAGGACACAGTAAGTCATATGCTAATGAAAAAATATTTCCTTAATGTTAGTACTCCTACCCTGTCATGTTGTCAACTTAAATCAAGTAAAATAAATCTTTCTTACATTAATTATGGATGATTGTGAACTGTTCTCATGAAAATCAGCCATTTTTTTCACCTTGGGTCTCAACAGCCTCTTATTGCCCCTGCACATGACACCTCGAACAACCTTATGCCACTTAGGCTAAATCTTGAGGGACGGTTATCAGCCAAACCCAAACACCCCTAAGCTTCTCAACAGAATCATGCAGTGATATGGTAAAACGCAATAAACATTATGTGTTGTTATGAGGGGATGCCAGTAATATACAACTGTTTTTTTTATGTATTTTCATTTTTAAAGGCAGATCATAGTGAGAAGCTTGTAGAAGCTTCATCAGCTGCCCTCTCTACATATGTCAGAAGCACCCAGAGCCAATATTCATTCTGAAATAATGTTTAATATAATTAATTAAGTGTTCATGTCATGCCAGTTAATTTATATGTACTGTATATATCCACATACCACCAGCCCATTTTTTTTACAGTAAATTACTCAAAAACTGGATGTAGTGATACACAGTATCATTTACATTGAATTGAAATGAGCTCTTGAAACTGGCACACCAATTCTAACAATGTCTGGGCAGTAACTCGAGGCAGTAAGCGGAACATATAATATACTAACCTTTGACATAGAAAACATCTACTGGATACTGTCTACCATCAACACTCAAAATAGTAGCAGTGTTCTGATTAGGATCTTTCGTGCTGTTTAGGTTGAAAAAATCTCTCAGTTCTTCAGCATCTACAGTTGCTGATGCAACAATAAGTTTAAGTGTTTTTCGTTTCTATAACATAAAAAAAAATTTATATAAACAAAATATTTTAGCTGAAAACCACATACAAACAAAACTATTGCTATTGGAAAGGAAGATCTGAAAGTCCAAAATCCCATCAATATGGTTTTTACAATATATGAAAAGCCCTGTAAGTCATATGACATCTGCAGCTTCCAACCTTCATAAAAACCCTTTTGAAATAATGAATAATCCTTCCAAAAGTGTATATCCAAGTTTATCTATCACAAAAAGATTATTTTCCAATTTTACATTAATGTGTAAAGTAAATGTATTATCAAAGGCAAAATTACACCGTGAACACAAATGAAGTCAAATAATACCATATTTTCAATTAACATAACATATAACATCAAAAACTGAGAAATCAAATAAAATAAATTCAGTTATACTACAAAATGTAATATTTGGATGAAAAATCCAATCAAACACCCAATAATTTAGCAATTTATACTGAAAATTTAAGTGCTGCATGTTAGTAGAGTAATATATTTTTTCACTTGCTGTTTTCTTAAAATAATAAAAGGTTGAAAAATGTATTTATAGGTATTTTCATTTCTATTGAAAGGTATTTATATGACCCACAAAAATATTTCAGTAAAAATTGCTATTTAAATTTAAACATACAACGCACAGTAAAAGAGACAGAGAACGAGAGAGAACGAGAAAAAGAGAGAGAGAGAGAGAGAGAGAGAGAGAGAGAGAGAGAGAGAGAGACTGTGAGAGATCAAATTAAAATGGTGTGGTTCACAAAAAATCTGAGACTTGACTACAGAGCGTAATTATATATACTCAAACAGACCATAAGCTTAGAGTATTATAGCAGATGTCAAGAAATTCCATAACTTTTTATATGGCAGACACTTTGAGATCAGCACTGACCATAAGCCATTTCTGGGCCTATTCACAACTAATAAGCCAACACCTTGTAACATTTCAGTTAATTTTTATGTGCAGTAACATTAACCTTATTTACAAATGGCATTTCCCAACATTTGCCCGACTGGGAATAATGCAGTTGCACCAGCTAGCTCAGCAAATTTTGCAGATGGAGATTAGCAAGTTTCTTTTGAATTAGAATGCGGAAATTCTGTTCTAATTTTTTATTGACTAATTAGTATTGCCAAACTAAAAAAAAAAAAATATGACTTGATTTCTACTATTGATGATGAAACTTAAAACATCTTGCAGTAATTACAGATAAACTACTGGTGTCTGAAATTTACGAAGAAAACACACACATGTCCGTTCTCGGCGGTGGTGGCAGTGTTCTAACCTGCGCGCTGATAGGTTGTCGGGTGACCATGCCACACTCCTCATCCAATGAGCAATGGCGAGACAAGAGCCAATCAGGATACTTT
This sequence comes from Clitarchus hookeri, assembly GCA_002778355.1. Lineage (NCBI taxonomy): Eukaryota > Metazoa > Arthropoda > Insecta > Phasmatodea > Phasmatidae > Clitarchus > Clitarchus hookeri. The sequence goes on along the minus strand of NQII01006431.1, from coordinate 84,622 downwards.
TCTTTAATTTTGCGTGGTCGACAAAATGCAATACTTACTACCCTTTAAGTGCTAATGAACAATAACCTCCAAATGACCTCTACACCAAAAAAACTCTTGACATGACAAAAAATACACTGCGCTCCACTTAAACAATCCACCAAATCTTAATCTGAAAATTATATTAATGACTGGCCACCGCAAGCCAATAATCCAAAACCAAAAGACAAAATAAAAACCAGAAAAATTGCAACATTACAACCTAACATCTCCCTTGGAATGCTATGCTGGAGTATCATGTTAAGTGGATACAACTTTGTACAACAATACAAACCAGTTATCAGCATTTCACAAGCAGATGGATTCGGCCACCTTCCAGGGAAGACTTCAGGCTTTGAAGTCCCCCTTCCCAAGGAAATTTTGTTGTTGGAAGCCTTGAATAAGCCCCAATTTGAGCAGACAAAATTGATGACATGGTGCAGAAGAGTCTACTTAGGCCAAGAGTGCAAAACCGGTTGTGAAAGGGCTGGCCTAGTGACAAATTAGATTATGTCTACCAGCAATTCTGCAGGCACCAGCATGAGCTGTCAACACACTGCGACTATATTCTGTAGGGTACGCAAATACTTGTTCCAAAAACAGCAAAAGAGTACATGCTGCACACACTGCATAACTCACATCAGGGCATTGTGCGAACAAAGACACTGGCATGCAATTATGCGTTGTGGCTCTGTATAGATAAGGACATTGAGGAAATGGCCTGGCATTGTAACATTCATCAGTCAGTACAGCATATTCCTCCAAAGGCACCAACTCATACGTTGGAGTGGACAAGGAGGCCTTGGTCACGACTCCACATGGACTTTGTCGGACCAGTCCAGGGGCAAGTTTTCCTGATTATTGTGGATTCTTACGTGAAATGGCTAGAAGTGGCACCAGTCAAAGCCCCAAGACTTTTCAAGTGTTATTCATGTTCTATGCAGTCTCTTCACCACAGCTGGCTTACTTGAAACCCTGATTAGTGACAAAGGCAGCGCATTCAGTTCTGCATCATTGCACAAGTTTGCCAAAAATAATGGCATTCGACTGATCACTGTGACTTCCTACAATCCGTCGTCAAATGAACAAGCAGAATGTATGTTACAAACCATGAAAAGCATGCTAAAGAAAATGTGTGATAGTGATTTAACAAGATAACTGACCAGACTACTGTTGAAATATGTTACACCCAGTGCTTTTACATCAGCAAGCCCTCCAGAGCTGCTAATGGGTCGTAGGCTCTGGACATGTCTAAACTGAATTCATCCAGATTTTTCATAAGAGATGAAACAGAAGCAAGAAGAATCACACTCAGAGAAACCTGGGGTGTTTGCCCAAATGGAACTAGTCTATGCTTGGTATATGGTTGTCTGCAGTTGTGGTTGAGGTGATAGGACCAGTGTCGTACAACAGAGGGGTTTTGGATGCGTTGTCACACTGATCAGCTCTACCCGAGATATGTGGACTTGCAGAGAGAGACACTCCGCAACACACTCTGGGAGAGCTCAGACAACCAACACCTTTAATTAGCACCCACCAGTCAGCAGAAGAGCCACTGCCTACAGAGAGTGATGGATTCAAGGAATTTTCAGCAGCAACCACATCATCATGTCCACATGAGGAGAGCAAGGGATTCAAGGGGTTCACAAAAGCCACAGAGCCATTATGTCTGCATGTTAATTCTGATGATTTAGTGAGTCCCTGTGTGTTATCACAGGTATCTGCATACAGCCATATCAAAACAAGACTTCAAACGCACAAACTAAGCATCTATTGGATCAAAGACTTTATTATGTAAAGGGGGAAGGAGTATTGTGTATGTAGATGATGGCTAAAATTAATTGTGTTTGAATATTTGTGTAAATGTAGATGTTACAGTGTGCCCCTCTTTTTCACTGCCAACTTCTTGAGGTCACTGTTGGGTGTGTAAAGAATTGTAAATTAACAGCATTACAAAGTAATATACAAGCCTGTTAAAAAAAAATACAAATATTTTAAAATTGAAACCAAATATCTTACGGCAACCCTTTTGCTAGATAAAGTCAAAACACAGGCTTACTGTAAAAAATAAAAAACCCCAACCATTATTACGCTGTCTATAGATTCATAATATCAATATTCTTTCAACACTATTTATCAGCACAATCTGGGAAAAACAGAGTAACTAGCCAAATGTGTCAAAAAAGCATTGCAGTTGGTGCTACCAACACTGAAATACCAAAATAAGAACTATGAGCACTCTGTGGTCAGCAATAAACATCCAATTACCAACATCAAATATAAATCAAAGATGTCAGACACACTATAGACATATTAAGCCTACTAACAATGGATAGACACAAAAACGTCAGAAATTTCAATACCATATCCTTTATCACCAGTGTCACACTTGCCAAAGTAACTGAAGTGATCAGTAACACCTTGATGGAAAAAAAAATAATGATAAAAGAACATTTTTACAGTCTACATTATTTATGTGTAAGGACCAGCACCATAAAAAACTGACAGGGCAGTCTCGGTGACTGGATGACACTTTAAATTGTCATCCAGAAAGGCCTGGCACTATTCTGGGAATGTTATCATAAGCAGAAGTACATGATAGGCAGTACAATGGGTGCAGGCCATGATTGCACGCACTGCCATGCAATCGTTAGACTCTCACTTCCAGGGGTGACGTCTCTTGGAGGCCCAGGATTGCTGGTGGATATGTTACACGCTTACCTATCTCCACTATCGGCCACAGAAAATGCCTTTGCACTGTAATGAGTATCGGGTATCACAGCCCTCAAAAATGCCAGTAACCTAAGACAGCGTGCATGGAGTTCCGGGAAATACGAGAGAGCACGAATTCCAAATCTGAAGCCATCAGGCATTTCATACAAGAGATTAATGATAATACACTTGGAACATTATTACACATACACTAGGACAAACCCTTAACACACAGAAGCCTGCGCGTACACCCTAACAATTACAAAAACCTTTCTCCACTTCACCACATGGTAGTATAAACAATATATAAACAAAATATCATAAACCCCAAAAATCAAGAAGGTCTGGCCAGCTGCAGGGACAAAACCAAAGTGATCCAAAAATAAATACACAGAGGTACTTAATCAATGAAGACAAGATTGAAGTCCCTGCAGGGTGAATGGCATGCAGTCGCCTGGCGTGAACTCCAAGACCAGACTGCTTCAATGACTAATGGAACCTGCGCAACCTCCTGGCGGAGGAAAGTGATGACCCTGTCGCAACGGATGAATGAATTAAGGCAGGGGTGGTAGTGAATAATGGTACTGTCCACAAATACATTACATAACACTTCAAATGCGAGCAAACATGTCAACACATAAGTACAATTATAAAAAATACATACAAAAGCCAGTGGGGAGAGTGCAAAATAAAGTAATGCACACAGGTGCAGTAACAGCAATGATGTGAGGTAAGCCTGTATTGTTTGTCTGTGTATGTGAAACTTTTCACGCACTGAATCGACGTAGCACTTGACGAGGCAAAACACTTTCAGTGACAGGCATCAGATGTCTCACACGCAACACACAGCTTACGTGCCACTTCCTACAACAAGATGTTGGAGAAGTTGCACAAGCAACACACAGTTGGTTGACGCAATGGTCTAAGCAACTGGGGCTTGTGGCCAGGGCTTGAGGCCGGATGTTACGTTATTTGACAATAACAGCAAAATTATAAATATAAAATGTTCAACAGAGGTGAAGAATGATAAGTTACCTTTTTAAATACTTCTGGTTGAACTATTCTTCTTGCTACATTTTACAGGAAGCCCACAAACATGCACCTAAATGCAGTATCTCCATCCCTATTACACGGAAAAGAGCAATGATGTTCTCTCCAATAAACAGAAATTTTAAAATCTGTCATGTGGCTAACCTACAGGAAGAACTTAAAAGAAAACAAACACTTCAACCATGTGGTTAACAAGTAATCAAATAACTCCAGCTTATATCCACATAAACAGCATTACAAACAATAGAAAAACTACACGTGTGAGTGATTCCATACGTGCAATCAATAGAACACAAATATACTGCCTATAAAGGAGAGAACAATAACTTCTTGGATGCTATCAACAAGATATGAAATATTCTCAGCCCTTTGATTAAAAATCTCAGAATTTTACACATGTGTACACGGTGCCCTGCTACTACTATAAACTATACAATAAGACTTCAGAAAAATTTTTTTCAAAATATAAAGATACATGACTAATACAAAAATTTTAAACACTCAGAACTGTAACACTATATAACAATCAAAACTTAAATGTTTTCGCTGGTACACAACCTACCCGGAGTATTTTTTTCAGTAGCCCCATCACTATATCTGTATACAGCGTTCTTTCATGGACTTCATCTAGCATGATGACACAGTAGTTTCTCAACAGTGGATCAGCCATCATCTCTCTCAACAGTATACCCTCAGTCATGTACTGCAAAAACAACCAACAAAAAATGAAAATTAAAACACAGTGACATACTGTACACTGCAGTACAAACAAAACTCCTTTTTAGCCTTTTTAAGAAACAGTGTTTCATTATCAAAAGTACTTGATAGGTGTTTTAAATCTCAACAAACCAACCTTGATTTTTGTTGTATTTGGATCAAAGCAGTCGTCGAACCTAATACTGTAGCCAACAATCTGGCCCAAGAGGCAGCCTTTCTCCTCTGCAACTCTACTGGCAAGAGTTGTAGCAGCAACTCTTCTGGGTTCTGTGATGCCTATCACCTTTCCATCGCTGCCCCAACCAGTCTCTAGCAAATACTGCATAAAATAACAATAAATAACAGCAAATTACCAACTTGTCACTACCGTTCTGTTACAGCAAATTTAAGGAAAAATAGCACATAGCATTAACTTAAAATTTAAAACACATGAGAAATAATAGAAAATTCCTCTCATAATAATACAATATCAAATACTGATACACTTCTGCGTTTAGGGTAACTGCATCAATTTGAAATGAGGAATTCCAGTTCAAAAATGCTTCAATCAAAAATTATAAGCCAAAACATATGTTTGTAGATTTGCAGGCAGTAATTAAGTCCCCATCAGCATCAGGGCCGTCTTAGGCCATGCAGGGGCCTTTGGGCACATAGAGTTTGGGGCCTTTTTAGAAAGCCAAAATGATTGCTCTCCACTACAATTGGTGACCATTAGGCAAAGGAATATCCTTGAAGCAACTTCCACATTTGGGAAAGTTTCTTCTAATTTATCTGCCTTTATTAGATTGTGTAAGGCTGAGATACTCAAGTCCGCTGATTCATTAGCAAGGTTTTTCAAGTACTGCCTTAAATGAAAACATTCTGATTTGAGCTCATTAGCGTTAATGTCTTCGTGATATAATTCTGCAAATTGTTTGCATTTATTTGTCAACTGGTCAGAATCGATTGTTTTTAACTAAGAAAGAAAACTAAAATGTTTGTTAATTTCCTTGTATGATTCTGATCGTTTCTTTAAATGAGCATCCAATATGTCAATTATAGGAAGAAATGTTTCTACACAAAATATTTCTTTACCATTCAACTGCACAGTCTCTGATGGTCCTTCCAAAAAAGTGATGCGTGTGCTGCGAATTCTTTGTCTTTGAGAATTATCTTTATAGTCAGCATTTGGATTTTTTCTTTGGCAGCAGATTCGTACTGATCGAAATTACTGCGTGCGCTACTGATATAATCGGCAAGAGATGCAAAAAGTTTTGTAACAACGTCCATTGTCATGGTATTATTCTGTAAGCTTATGCTTGTTTTATTGATAATTGCCAAAAGTTCATTCCATATCTCCGTTAGGAGAATGGTCTCCAGTTTTTCAATTTTTTTGGCAAGGCTCTGAGCATCGTTTCTTGTTTCTTCTGGTTCATCAGTGTTTCTGGCAATTGATGTTAAAGCTTTAAAAATATGACTGTAACCATTATGCAAAGCGTTAAGAGCATCAGCGCGTGCAGACCATCTGGTTTCAGAGAGGGACCTCACAACTTTATTTGCACCTAAATATTCTGTCAAAATTTTCCATCAATTGTTTGAACCCAAGAAAAAATTGAACAATGTTTGGATGAATTGGAAGTATGCTTCTGCTTCTGAAACACATCCAACCGCCTGAACACCTACTAAATTCAGTGAATGTGTGACACATGGGACAAAAATTGCAAATTCACATTTTGCTGTTATTCTTGCCTGAAGACCAGAATACTTCCCAGCCATATTTGATACATTAATGTAACTCTGCCCGCGACAGTCCTTTATTGGAATATCAAGGCTTTCCAAAGAGTTTAAAACGGTGTCTGCTGTATATTGAGCCTTATGCTTGTCCATAGGTAAAAATTGCAAAAATTTCTCATTAGGCTCTCCGTCTTTCACGTACCGAGTGATGAAAGTCAGTTGGTCAATGTGGGAGAGATCTGGTGTGGAATCCCCGCTTATTGAGTAGTTTTTCACTGCTTTTAGTTCGTTAACAATTGTCGCTAACACTTGCTGTCCCATTATATTAATAAATTCATTGCAAATATTTTAAGACAAATATGATGTAAATCCATTTCCACGGTTTCTGCAGTTTTGCATATGATCAGCAAGAAAAGGGTCAAATTCACTTATTAGTTCTAAGCATCCCAAATAATTCCTGTTATTTTGAGACCACAAAATTTCATTATCACCACGAAACCCAAGTCCCCTTGAAGCAAAAATTTCACAACTGCAACAATTCTTTTAAGTACATTCTTCCAATAATTGACCTGTGCACTATATTGGGAAAGCAATCCATTATCAACTCGTCCAGTAGTTTTGCTTCTTGCAACATAATTCATCCCTGATTGCCTGTGCTGTTAACTGTTCTCATGCTCCATTATAAAGCTACTTATATGCTTCCAATCTTTATNCATAATTCATCCCTGATTGCCTGTGCTGTTAACTGTTCTCATGCTCCATTATAAAGCTACTTATATGCTTCCAATCTCTAAATCCACTAGAAGAACTCAAACTATTGCCCGTAGTATTATTAAAAAGATGGCAGCAATAACAATACACAGATTTCTGTGATGGCGAATATAGGAGCGACTTTCTTTCCACACACTCACTATTCGTCAATTTGCGAGCAAAAACATTCCTAGTCAAGTTTCTAGTTTTTGTTTTACCGCTTAGATCAGGAAAACTTGTGAAAGTTTCAGAGAAATCACCATTTTTATTTCTGAAAAACTCTGGCCCTTTGCGAATCCAAGTATCACGTACTTCTTCCGTTAAAATCTCATCACAGTACGTACTAGGGTCGTAAGATATATTTTCTAAAATACTTGTAGTTGGTAAGTCGCAGTAGCTTGAACTGGAAGATCCAGGCTGTGATGTGTGTGTGACTGTCTTTAAATCTGAAACTGATGAACTCGAAGCACTAATTTTATCTTCTACGTCAAACGTGGGCCCCGTTTCTAAGCTTTGAGATTTAGAGGCATCTTGAGATGATGAGGTCAAAGAATCAGTCTGTCTGTTAGTTTCTTCAAGTGTAAAAAATGAGGTTAGTTTAGGTAGTTTGCTCATATTTTCTTTTTGAGCTGTAGGTTTTTTTCTTTTTTCTGAACCACTTAAATATGTTCTTANTTAGTTTCTTCAAGTGTAAAAAATGAGGTTAGTTTAGGTAGTTTGCTCATATTTTCTTTTTGAGCTGTAGGTTTTTTCTTTTTTCTGAACCACTTAAATATGTTCTTATTGACATAATTAAACAAGACAACAAAACTACACACAACACTTACGTAAAGATACTTTATAATTTATTTTAAGTTAGCAAGTAAACAAAACAAATTCTTTAAGTTTGAAACATCAGGGGAATCCCGATCCAATCGACAGCGTCGACATCATGTATATGTGCGTGCGTCACCTACACATTGTAAGCATGCACCGTAGGTAGGGCTAACGTAGGTGACTGCTAGATGGCATAGTTTTGCCTTGATAACCAAGTTGACTGTAAGTTGACGTAAATCTAATGCCGCATGCTACCGCAACCTGATGTCAAGATGACTTCAAAAATTTAATGTGCAAGTTAAACGACGACGATGGCATTTCAAGGCCCCCGNCTGAACCACTTAAATATGTTCTTATTGACATAATTAAACAAGACAACAAAACTACACACAACACTTACGTAAAGATACTTTATAATTTATTTTAAGTTAGCAAGTAAACAAAACAAATTCTTTAAGTTTGAAACATCAGGGGAATCCCGATCCAATCGGCAGCGTCGACATCATGTATATGTGCGTGCGTCACCTACACATTGTAAGCATGCACCGTAGGTAGGGCTAACGTAGGTGACTGCTAGATGGCATAGTTTTGCCTTGATAACCAAGTTGAATGTAAGTTGACGTAAATCTAATGCCGCATGCTACCGCAACCTGATGTCAAGATGACTTCAAAAATTTAATGTGCAAGTTAAACGACGACGATGGCATTTCAAGGCCCCCGTCAGGCCGGGGGCCCTGGGCTCGTGCCCCACGTGCCCTTATGGAAAAGACGGAACTGATCAGCATGAAGAAGTACATGATGAGGGTTTGGGAAAAGCAAACACCAGTTACTAACTAAATAATTGGCATGTGTAATTTCAATGTCGTTAGTCCTGAGGTACGAGTGTTAGAAATACAGTCTGTGATTACATGTTGAAGTGAGCACTTCATCAATCTCAGTGGAAAACAATATTCAGTTTCAGGAGAACTTACTGATATGGATCGTGTTTTTTTATGGCCACTTAAAAGAAAATGGTAAGGAAGCATTAAATTTGCATTGGGCCACATATCCACATAGGACACATACAGATTATCACTTATTTCCAAGTTTTTTCCAATGGTTGCAGCAATTGGGGCAGTTACCACCACAATTCCATGACCAGGGAAAAATATACTGCAACAACTCTTTGACTTCAAAGAAGCAGTGCTCAATTGCATGGCCAAGTAGTCTTCAATAAACAGTAGTACGTGAACCGGGTGTCACGTGNAGAAATACAGTCTGTGATTACATGTTGAAGTGAGCACTTCATCAATCTCAGTGGAAAACAATATTCAGTTTCAGGAGGCAGTGCTCAATTGCATGGCCAAGTAGTCTTCAATAAACAGTAGTACGTGAACCGGGTGTCACGTGCAGTACGGTTTTCAAAGTACTACAGGAACCACAGCTGCACCCCTACCATCAACAGGAAGTTCACGACTTGAGTTCTTTTTATTTTGCACCTCCTGTNTACACCTTTAAATTTGCAATTTAAAATCATTAAATGAATATAAAACTATAGTAAAAAGATATAGTATCTGTAAATAAATTTACAATTTATTGCCTATTAAACTCAGCCATTTTACTAATGAAAAAATGACGTGTACTCAGTGGTTGCAGCACTGTAAGGTGACCCTCACTTTCCTGTGTATGTGCTATTCACAGATGAAGCCTGTTTTACGATAAATGGGATGCTTAATAGTTGGAACAGTCATGTAGAGATCAATGTCAATCCCTGCACTATAGTTTATGAAGAGCCATCAAGTAAGATTTGTAAAGAACATGTGTGCAGGCAACATCCATTATTATTTAATAGGCCCGTATCTTCTTCCACATGCTTAACTGCTAAAGTGCACATTGTGTTTTGAGACACTCTCTCCCTGAGTTAGTGGAATATGTCCCACTTGATTTTTATCAATATATGTAGGTTATTAACATGTTAGTTTACATACTCTACTGTAGCACTACTTGTATGTAAAATTTGGTGGGAATTGGTTGATTGGTCCTCAAGATAAGGTATAAAAATTGTTTTCATGTGATGGTCTTCATAAAAATGGAACAAAAAGATTATGTGTTAGCACATTCAATGATTGTTATAGATACAATACCTAAACACAGTTAAGTTAAAATTGGTTAAATAGTTTCATAGATATAGCACACTCAGCTAAATTATTATACCTGCCATTCTGAAAATATCTAAAACATAGAAAATAATATGGCCTACCCAGTAACGGCTACTGATATAGGGCTGCAGCCCCTCCTGAATTATTTGTGAATAACAGAAAACAATTTTTAATGTCACAGCTGCTCTCAATTAAAAAGAAGCCTTATTATGATTGTTTTGAGCTTTCTGTTCTGCCAACAATCGTAGACCCATTCCCCCGACTGAGCAACGCGTGTTTATACAGCTTGTACAGCACTGGGCTAGGCTGCAGTGGAGGGAGGCAGCCCGTCCGGCCTCGTTGGCGTATGCACACGCTGGTGGCAGGGTCAGGGAGTGCTGTTAGCAGGGGAAGAGGGGTGTCTCGCTCTTCGCACGCATGTGGGCTGCAAGGCTGCCAATCCTTACAGGCTGTTCAGGGTCGAGCAACTGGCATGCACGTTTATATTGCTTTGTTGTCGTCAAGCTGATGATTACTTCAAGTGCGAAGTGAAGTATTTAGAGGTTTGTAGCTATGCTATTTTCACTATATTTGAATTAAATTTAACATGAATAGAATAAATGTGGCAGGTTTACAATCTATTTCTTTTTCTCAATTATCACTAGAGAATAAAAATTAAATTAAAAATAAAGGACGACCAATTCCTGACTTAGATAATAATTAATCAGCTTTCATCATGTAGGCAGCAAACAAATTNTTAAAAATAAAGGACGACCAATTCCTGACTTAGATAATAATTAATCAGCTTTCATCATGTAGGCAGCAAACAAATTAAAGAAAATGTAATTGCAGCATGTATAAGCAAAAATGGCTGTGTGGATGTAAATAAAAATATGCTCTATTTTGATTTCGTGAAAAGTAAGTTACAAATATTTTGTTACTAATTCTATTAATTTGCATATTTGTAGTGTTGCAAATATCCTTGTCTTGAAAATCANTGTTACAAATATTTTGTTACTAATTCTATTAATTTGCATATTTGTAGTGTTGCAAATATCCTTGTCTTGAAAATCATAAAATAAAATGGCAGGAATATTTTATTTTTACAGCATAAAATAGAGAATAAAAAAGGAAATTACCATATTAAAATAATATTTTATCAACAAAAATTTCTGACACAAAAAAATTTAATACATGATTATTTTAAAAGGATGGTGCAAAAGTAAAGCTGATTTATCCATGCACCATCCATTTTGAATAATCCTGTATTCTGAAGCAATAAAGTAAAATTAAATCTTTTATTTTCGATTTTGGTAAGAAATCTAAGTACTAAATGAAAATCTAAGCGAAAAGGAAATTTGAAGTTCACTGAACATTCAGTGCTTGTCAAATGTTCGTTTAGGTGAATAACAATAAAAATTTCTGTTTTTTGTCCATTTTTCTATGTTAATTACTAAAATATTACTGAAATAATTAATTACTTGACTTGAAATGTTCACAAAAGATATTTTGTTAAGTTCAAGAATTTTATTACATTTATTCCTTCCTTAGGCAATCCAGTCATGTCTATTATTTTATTACATGTACGTACTTTAAGGAAATATTTAGGAGCATACCGCTATACTTAGAAGTACGTGAAAATAGCACCTTGTAGCTTTTTGAGAAGAGATTTTTAGCATTTTATAGAATTTTGAAAAGGGATTTTTAGCATTTTGTAGCATATTTAATGACAAACAGTAACAAATTATATCATTTGTTTTTCCCATAATTTTTAGTTGGCTAATATATTTCCACCAAGAAATTTGCAGATAATAATATTTGCATAGTGTAATAATTCATATTAAAGCATTACAAAGGATGTGTATTTCATTGGTCTACAAGGCATTTCAGAAACTCTTAAGTCAGAATTAACTGGTATGGCTTTGATTTCTTTTGCTGCATCTGAAGCGTAGCACACTTATACAGATGTTACTAACAATTATATAATTATCATGTATGCAGTGTCTACTGTGAACAGGTTTTTGTCATATTATATATATATATATATATATATATATATATATAATTAAAAAGTAGAATATATTTTAACATTTTTTCCCCTGATGTCTAACTTTTATTTTTAATGTCAATGCATGTAAAGATAATTCAAATATTTATTCAAAGTAAAAATTAACAGTTGAATAAAATAAATTTCCAAATATTTGAAGAACTGTTTTCCTATACCAAAGTAAAACAAGAAAGGTTACTTTTCTTTCATAGCCATTTCTTTCTGTATGGAGGGAATGTTTTCTTATTTTGCGATTATTTTAGAGACATCTTATTTTCTAGTAATTTTCAGGGTATAATTTTCAAGTCACTTTTTGGGCATATTGAATTTGGGTGCATCTTAATTTGGAGCAGCTTATATTTGATGAATTACATTAGAGGTCTTATATTGAAAGCCATCTTGAGTTGAAAAAACTTATAGTTGAGGTAATTATACTTTACGCCGTCTTATTTATAGAGTCATCATACAGGACGTTTTTTTTTTTAATTTAGTAAATTATAGCAATTATTTTAGCATTTATTGCATTTTTTATTTTAACGTACCTCTAGCTATACTGTATGGCCATTGATGATACTAGGCAAATTTGATTTCACAATTTTAACTGAATTCAGTTGATTATGTGCAAGTATTTAGTTAACAATATATAATAATGAAAAACTTTATGAAATTTTCAGGTTTTCATTAAACATTCATTAAAGCTGTGTTCTCATAAAATTATTTTTCAGTTTCGTTTTAGTTTTATGAAATCCAACATCATTTTATCTTTATTGTTTTGTGAAACAAAAAGTCACTTTTGCACTACCCTAGAATATTGTAAAACTTATTTTAACATTTAGAAATTGTTTTGTAGTTTGTTAGTTTACTCTCCCTCACCCTCTCAAATATTCAGTATCACTATGCAGCCCTACCTGTACTAAAACCCACGTGCCTGTACTGGTTCTGTGTTCGAGTCCCAGATAAGGCATATGTATATTTTTAATTGTCTCCGTAATATAGCATTTATTTCTGGTTGAATCTCTAATGATATCGCTATAAATGAGACTTAACACCCACCTACCATCTAACTGCACATCCTTTATGAACAAACCATGTATAACCCTCAACTGACTGTAATGAATAAAAATGTAAACATTTTGATGAGCAAAATTTTTTTTCAACATAATGCAGTAATTCATTTCTGGCTTCGTGCACATTAATATCATTGCCTTAGATAAGCGTTTGTTAACATTTCAGCACTACCAGTTCACAAAAATACTGAATATCTGCTAATTGGATGNATAATGCAGTAATTCACTTCTGGCTTCGTGCACATTAATATAATTGCCTTAGATAAGCGTTTGTTAACATTTCAGCACTACCAGTTCACAAAAATACTGAATATCTGCTAATTGGATGAAAAATTTAAGGGTGGAGAGATCTGGGTGGCTCTTAACACCAAGGTCTGGAGAGCCAATGAGTGTGAAGCGAAGCAAGTAAGGAGGAATGCCAAAATGCAAGGGTGGGGAAATTGAGANTGAAAAATTTAAGGGTGGAGAGATCTGGGTGGCTCTTAACACCAAGGTCTGGAGAGCCAATGAGTGTGAAGCGAAGCAAGTAAGGAGGAATGCCAAAATGCAAGGGTGGGGAAATTGAGAGATCCCTGAGAAAACATACTTACCAGTAGCATCGTCCGGCATGATTCCTACATGCAAAAATCCGGAACTACCCCACTGGGAATTGAACCCAGTTTGCCTAGCTGAGAGGTGAGTAGTCTGACCACTACACCCTCCACAGCCCCAACAAGTTATGGGCTCTGCCTACCAAAGTCTGTTGTCACAGAGTTTAAATGGGGAATCAACACATAAAGAAATTCCTCCTTAATGCATAAATTTTAAAGATAACTATTGGAAACAAAAAAAAANAATGGGGAATCAACACATAAAGAAATTCCTCCTTAATGCATAAATTTTAAAGATAACTATTGGAAACAAAAAAAAAATTTTCAATGCAACTTTCTTAGAGAATACTATCACATTAAGAAATTTTCAAAAAATGTATCATTATTGTTTTGTAAAATAAAAATCTTAATGTTCACTTTTAGAAAAAATATTTAACACAACATTTGGAAAGATTTCTTGGCAACAGTATTCCTTAAAAAATGTAATGAAAAATACTTTTTGTTTGCAATGGTTATCTTTACAATTAATGCATTGGGAAGGAATTTCTTTAACATTGATTCCCCATTCAAACACTGTGGTGGCAGGCTTGGTAAGCAACGCCATTAAAGAAGTTACGAGTGGAAATGCTGATCCACAAATACCATCTACAGGCAGAGAGACTGTTTTTTTCCCTTTCTTAAATTTTGCGATTTGACTTTGTTTACTTTGTTCCACAGTAGCCCAATTTCTTCAAAAATTTCATTCCCCAAATTTTTAGCTATTTTTACCTTGTCTTTTAAGTTTAAGTGTCGTCATAATCATCAATTACTTTCAGCCATTATTGTTCAATACGACTTTCTTACATTAGATGAAGCATCCAAATTCTCAAATCATTTAAAAATTAACGTAACCTGTTATTCTCATACTATTTTCCCTTACTCACAAGTGTGACTGCTAATTCTTGGTATCCACAATATACGATGTTCTCAGTCTTGTAGCCAGGGGTCGTGTCCATGGTAACTTTCACAGTGGCAATTAGGAATAATTTCTCACTTGGTGTCTGTAGCGCATAAGAATATTGCAAGCTAGCCACGCTTAACTGCAGGACATGTCACATTTACCACCGCAGTGCTCCTGTGTGAGGTGTGATCAGCGACTGGCATATGATTCTCTCTGCAGAAGGATATAAATCATTGTGTGTAAAGTTCTTCATGTGTTAGGTTGTAATGTAGTATTTGTAAAAGGAAACTACATAATTTATGATATGTTTAAACTGTTTTATTGTTTGCTGTGAAATACTGTTGTTCTTAGACTTTAAGCAAACTTAACAAAATTTTGCTTTTGCATGAAACTGCTTCTTGTATGTCAAACATAATCCTAAAAGCAAATACTAAGGAATTACTGTGTTTCTGTCAAAGATAGTGTTAGAATTTGTTTTCTTCTCCTCTCCCTCCCCATCTATCTCTCCATCACTCCATACACACAAGGTGTTTTTAAACTAAATATCAACATTCAAACCTCTGCATCTATGGGCTACACATAAACAAGAAATTCTAGTAGCAAAATAATCTGAAAAATCATCTGGTATTTTAAAACTAAAACTTAAACTAACAAAACAGTGCAGGGAGTCTGCAACTTCACATGCATGTGTGCACATGTTATANTGTGTGTATGTATGTGTGTATATACACATATATATAAACATATATATATATATACATATATATTCTCCTCCTGGAATTGAGAGTAAAATTCCAAGCGTAGGGTCTGGTAGCCTAACGAAGATGGTAGATTTTTTGGTAGAGTTGTCTTAGCATCTTTTAGAGTTGAAATTGTGTGCGCCAACAGTCACTTATACTGCTGCGTTGCTTAAAGTTATCGAGAGTTTACAGCCAGTGTTGGGTCAGGCCATTGCTAGTAAATGGGTGTTTGCATTACTTTGTCGGAATTTATTATAACAGGTTGGATCTCCTGTAGCTATTACACTTTTGTGTTTAAAGATAATCGAGCATTGTCAAAGTTCCACGCAAACAATGAAAGCTTTTGTGCAGGGAATAATTCAGTTAGTAGAAGTGTTAGGTAGCCCACGTGATGAGGCATATTTAACATAAGTTATATTTTTCCTGGAAATCAGAGATTTTATTCCTTTGCTACAAACTTTGAAAATTTAAAAGCCTTGTTAGAGTTAGTATCTCAGGTAGAGTTAACTATAGGAGATTGCCACCAAAGGCACGACGTGGTTACCAAAGTTACACAATATTGTAAATACGGTTTTCATACAAATAACATTAGTTCAGTGTTTTTTGAAAGATGGGCTAAGTAAAGGTAAAGTCATGCGTTACATGCAAGATGGGAATAATAATAATAAAGGTCGCCACTCCGGTGAAAGATCAAATGAGAACAAACGTGAACATGGATAAGTTATCAGGTGAATCAAATGATAAANTCAAATGAGAACAAACGTGAACATGGATAAGTTATCAGGTGAATCAAATGATAAAGTTTTCCTGCCCGCTTAAGAAAAAATCCACAGGTGGTGGTGGTGTAAATTATTTTGCTTCTAGTGAAAATAGACTTGTTGTTGAAAATAGNAAGTTTTCCTGCCCGCTTAAGAAAAAATCCACAGGTGGTGGTGGTGTAAATTATTTTGCTTCTAGTGAAAATAGACTAGGTTAATTGCTTGTTCTTTTGCAAATATGGATTTCTAAAGGTGAATGCGTTAGCAGATTCAGGTGCTTTGGCCTATCTGATGAGTCACAAAATATGCAATCAGTTAGTGCGTGATCATTTTGTTGGAGTTATTAAAGTGTCGCAAGGCCGGACTGCAGTATTTTCTCTTGCTGTTGGTGGATTAGTGAAATCTCAGGCAGAAGCAACCATAAAACTTAAAATTAAAAATTATTTATGGAAAATGCAGTTTAAATTATATAATGAGTTGTCATATTCTGTTATTATAGGTATTGATATTCTTGGAAAAACTAAGTGTTACGTTAACGTAAAGAATAGGTGTTTACGTTTTGCATTTTCTTCGGAATCTCCTGTACCCTTGGTAAATAAGACATTGTATTGTCGACAGGTTCAAATGCTTCAATTAGGAGAACAGTTGCAGACGGAAATTATGAAATTAAAGACTGAATTTNGTTTAAATTATATAATGAGTTGTCATATTCTGTTATTATAGGTATTGATATTCTTGGAAAAACTAAGTGTTACGTTTACGTAAAGAATAGGTGTTTACGTTTTGCATTTTCTTCGGAATCTCCTGTACCCTATGTAAATAAGACATCATATTGTCGACAGGTTCAAATGCTTCAATTAGGAGAACAGTTGCAGACGGAAATTATGAAATTAAAGACTGAATTTGNTATTGTCGACAGGTTCAAATGCTTCAATTAGGAGAACAGTTGCAGACGGAAATTATGAAATTAAAGACTGAATTTGCAAACGTCATAATAACTAACTTGGGTCATTAAACTAAAAGTCGTTTTAAAGTTGAAAAATCATGAACCTGTGTTTTTCCGTCACATACCATGTAGCACCACCCAAAGCTCCTATTGTATTCTAGTATTTTTGTAGGACTAAACTTTTCACCATTTTGGACGTGAAATCGACGTATTTGCAGTGTGAATTTCATCTCAACTCTAGAGAACCTTTAGCGTTTTGTACCCCATGGAGCCTATATCAATTGACTCATTTACCGATGGGAGTAAACTGAGGTCCGCAAAGAATGTCAGCTAGTATTATTTCAGAGGTTAGGTAAATACATGAATTGTTTTTGTGTTCACGTATATAGACTAGTGATGCAACGAATGTCGATTTTTCCACATTCGCGAATGCGAATGCGAATGCGAATATTCACCTCCGACATTCGCGAATGCGAATGCAAATGTTGGTTTTTCAAATATGGCGCCAAAAGTGTGCGCCTACGAACTCGAATTTTACCGCGTGTTTAGAACTGGCCGGCCGGGCGGCAATGTTAAAACCGAGAGTAGCCCATATGCCCCGACTCTGAACGAAGTAAACAAATCGTGATTGCTGGCTTACTGAATGAAGTTAGCTGCTAATAATGTTTTCGTAAAGATTTAGTTTGAGGTTACCTTGACGCGTACCGCTCATACCTACCAGTAGTGGCGACGCTATTCTTACCCACGCCGTAAACCGATGGCTAACGACCAGAGAAATCCCTGAGCTCGAACCAACTGCACCTGTCATGTTGTCTGAGTCACGACGTGACGCTGCGAACGCGGGGAGTCCCGGGCATATTATCGACCCTCGCCACAAGAAATTACAAATCGGGGAAAAACAGTGCACCCTGCCTACCCCTATCCCACCGCAAACATGAGAGGGTAAGTCCCAAGTTCTATGGAAAAAAGAACAGAAACGTATATATACAGGAGCCACGGAGGACAGTTAAGTCAGTTACGCAACAATTAAGAGAGTTACGCAAGAGTGAAGGACAGTTGAGGTCAGTTACGCGAGAGTTACGAGACGTTTACGACAGAGCAGCAGCGACAAGACAGTTACGACAGAGTCGGGAGTTACGCCGGAGTCACGAGAGTCAGATACGAGGAACGACGAGCGACGAGGAGAGAACTGCACGTCCAGGGATCGAGCCCAGGACTTCCCGGGAGAGACACCGAGACAGCACGACAACGCCAGCCACCAGCAT
>NQII01006431.1:37827-65860 GCA_002778355.1 Clitarchus hookeri | reverse complement strand
CCCACCGAAATAGGCTGCAAGGAGAAAAGGCATCAAAACTTCTATTTCTGAAGTTTAATATTCCTCTACTCTTATTTAATTACTAAGTGTTTCACTTAATTGTGCTTGGATATAAACCATTTTTCATAGTTTTATTTTTCGATTTCAAGAAGTAATGTTTAATGGATATCTTAAAAATTACATAATTAGTGAGTTAGTATTAGTGCAAAAGTTAAAATTAACAACATGTTAAGAACATATTTGTTTTAATTGAAAAGAAGNATTAGTGAGTTAGTATTAGTGCAAAAGTTAAAATTAACAACATGTTAAGAACATATTTGTTTTAATTGAAAAGAAGATTATTATATTGTTTGTTTTTCTTCACAATATATTTTAAACTTTATTCGTAAGAAGTCGATTTGATTTACAATTAAACATGATTACTACTTCATTAAAAGATCTCACATATTTGAATAAGATACCCTTTAGGTTGCACAAATGCATATTGTTAAGTGTTTTTACAAAAGATCTCATTTAAAGTTGATTTGTATAATTAAAAAGGTTGGGTTATATCTTATTCCATTGTTTTGTGTTAAAGCAGTTCAATGGTATTTGATCATACGGTCTTGTTATAATATAGTTTAGAAGTTTTATGAAATTAACTGCCTTAATTTGATTTTGCTTAGGTAAATAACAATAAAAGAATATCAAGAGTGTGTTTCTGTTATGTAATCTAGTGAATAACAACAAGCCTGTTTCCCAAATATCATNCAATAAAAGAATATCAAGAGTGTGTTTCTGTTATGTAATCTAGTGAATAACAACAAGCCTGTTTCCCAAATATCATTAACATACACTCTTAGACATAAAAAATATGTTAATAAATAAAAATGTCTTAATCATAGCAGTTGCATTATTAAAATTATTTGTAAAAGTATTTTCATTGCCAAATACATTCGCAAAATATTGGCATAATTTTTGCGAATGCGAATGTGAATGTTCAAAAACATGTGAATATTCGCGAATGCAAATGTGAATGCGAATATTCGTTGCATCACTAATATAGACTATGTGTGTATTAGTAGAGGAACACTTGCGAGTGAATTTGTCTGGTATTAGAGGCTTTGCGCGAAGCAGGTTTGACAGTTAATCCCGATACAATAAGTTTGGCAGAACATGTTAGGTATTACGGTTTAATATAACTGATGGTCAACTACGGACGGATCCGTAAAAAATTAAAGCCATTGTAAATTTTCTCGTGCCGAAAAACGTTAGGGGTGTTTGATGTTTTTTGGGTATGGTTGCATTCTACGGTAAGTTCATACTGAATTTTTTTCCATATAACAGAACCTTTAAATTTTTTGAAAAGGAAAGAAAAATACAGAGTTTTTGTGGTGATCGGAGCAGCCAAAGGAATTTCAAATTCTAAAATACAAGTTGACCCAGCCGCTTGTTTTGTAATTACCTAATTTTCAGGAAAAATTTTATTTGCATTGTAATGCAAGTTCAACTGCACTAGGAGCCATACTTACTCACAAAACATATGGAGATTTTGTTCCCATCGCATATGCCAATAAGCTATTAACAGTCGCAGAAATAAAATATACAATATACGAAAAATAATGCTAAGTTTGTAATTGGGGAATAGAATATTTCTCATACTACTTAGACCACATGCTGTTTGATTTATTTACTGACATAAAACTTTGAGTTGGCTATTGAAATCTAATAAACCTGTTAGTCATTTAGCATCTTGGTTAGTAAGAATAGCCCGTTTTAAGTTTGAGGNTGGCTATTGAAATCTAATAAACCTGTTAGTCATTTAGCATCTTGGTTAGTAAGAATAGCCCGTTTTAAGTTTGAGGGTTACCATACAAAAGGACAGAAAAACTTTGCCACTGATGCTCTTTCACGCATGTTTTTTATAGTGATGAATTTGAAGTTGATATAGTTGTTCTACGTGATTCAAATGAAATAAACGTAANTTCACGCATGTTTTTTATAGTGATGAATTTGAAGTTGATATAGTTGTTCTACGTGATTCAAATGAAATAAACGTAATATGGAAAATACTATTGGATGATGTCAAAAATAAATATTGCAAAATTTTCCGGAAGGTTTTTGTTGACACTAAGGAACATCATAAAAAAAAGACTTAGAATGTCAGCAAATCATGTCTAATTTAGGAACATCAGGTTATGCCGTTCATAAAAGTTTTGCCGGGGATGGACAAAATAGACTAAATTTCGTGTTTCAGTGCCTGTAAGTTTAAGACTTATGGTTTACAGATATTATTAAGTCACTTTTTGGAAGTCTTAATGGTAGACACAAAACTATTTCTTCTGTAATGGAAATTTTTACCAGGCTTGGTATCAGAAAATAAATTGAGAAATGTGTAAAAGAATGAGATGCATGCCAACATGGTAAGCCTAAGAATCAAGAAAAAGAAGGGAAATATTCTGGTTCTACTGCCAATTTTGTATGGGAGTGTGTGTAGATGTCGTGGGTCCTTTACCATGTAACAAGTCCGGTTACATTTAAGTTTTAGTTATTGTAGATAGTTTTAGTAAATTTTGTATCCTTTTTACATTATGGACTATCAAAGCAGTTGAAATTTACAAAGTAATACATGGTCTATTTTGTATTTTTGGGTCACCTGTTTTTATTGCCAATGATAACGCAACGTATTTTCTGTCACAGGAATTCCGCAATTTAATGTCCACTTGGAGAGTAGAAATGGTAAATACCTCACCGTATTATCCGCAGGCGGACTTGGTTAAAAGGATNATTTAATGTCCACTTGGAGAGTAGAAATGGTAAATACCTCACCGTATTATCCGCAGGCGGACTTGGTTAAAAGGATTAACCGGAATATCAAGGTTGCATTGCGTTGTTTCCAGTTGGGGACACAAAGAGAATGGAGCATGGCTTTGTATAATCCAGTCCCTTGATTTAATAATGTAATGCACAGTGCTCATAAACAAATGCCNATTTAATGTCCACTTGGAGAGTAGAAATGGTAAATACCTCACCGTATTATCCGCAGGCGGACTTGGTTAAAAGGATCAACCGGAATATCAAGGTTGCATTGCGTTGTTTCCAGTTGGGGGGACAAAAAGAATGGAGCATGGCTTTGTATAATCCAGTCCCTTGATTTAATAATGTAATGCACAGTGCTCATAAACAAATGCCNAAGAATGGAGCATGGCTTTGTATAATCCAGTCCCTTGATTTAATAATGTAATGCACAGTGCTCATAAACAAATGCCTGCAGACGTTTTATTTGGTAGGAAGTTATTACATCCCCTACTTAATGTTTGGGCATTGCACCCCTTTTGTGTGAAAAATGTAGCAAACAAAGATTTGTAAAAAAATTTGGAAATAAGTTTTATGTAATTTAAATATACACCACAAAAAATGGAAGAAAAGGTTAATGCGCAATGTAAAGATTCTACATTATGCAGTGGGGATTTGGTTATAGTTCACTCGCATTACTCGTGTTCTAAAGTATATTATTTTAGCTCAAAGTTGGCGCCGCAGTGGAACGGACCATTTATGATACTGCGTTATTAAACACCTTTTATGCTTCTTGTTGTAGAGCTGCAATTTCCACACAAGGAATTCAAAGTGCATAAAGTCATATGAAATATTTTACAGCAAAATAAATAAAGTGTGCCCTGCCCCAGATCTATATTATGTGGATGCATTTTGTTATCCTGTAATTTAATTGATTGTTTAAGATGTGTAAGAGAAATGATGTTATAAAAAAATGTATGATAATTCCTTGAGGTTTTATTCAAGAATTATAAAATGGCATTACGTATTTATAATGGTGGTGTTTTTTTTAAATGTTTTGTAACAGATAAAGTTATAGTGCCCTAAGTTTAAGTGTTGCCCCNATTTATAATGGTGGTGTTTTTTTTAAATGTTTTGTAACAGATAAAGTTATAGTGCCCTAAGTTTAAGTGTTGCCCCGTTCTTTTTTGACAGTAGTCTGGGGTCCTAGCGTAAGTAGTCTGGTTAAGCTCTTAAGAGTTCTGGTCCAGTGTGTTTGAGGAACACTTATCTACATATGAACAAAAGAAGATCTACGTTTGGAGCGAGTCCTAGCCGCAGACAAGAGCGCGACAATGGATTGGCCACCCGAAATTGCTGTCTCATAACCTCGGCTGGGGCTGCTGGGTGTGCTGGGTGTGCCTTGAGGAGAGGAGGATGTGACAATGTGCCTGAAACACTGCACGATTTTTCGCTAAATATGCTGCTGGGTTCCACGTCCTACTAAGGTGTCGGCAATGTTGTGATCCAACATACCTGTTGATGCCCCCTTCGACACCCGTGGAGCGAGACGTCGGGCGTGAGGCCTGCTGCAACCTTGCTGCAATCAACTTGTCAACTTGTCAGCGGGCTCCAAGCGGGGTTCCCCCCCCCNTGCCATCCCCTCCTCGGCACATGGTCTGCATTGCCTGGCAACGGCGCAACGCTTTGGCTAAGTCATCGGGATTTCAATTTTCGCCGGCAAGAAAACAATGCTAACCTTTTGCGAGTTTTCGAAACGCCCAGCGTAATAAACTCTGGAAGCTTGCCAGACTACTTATAGCAGATCCTGACAGCTGGTCGGGAGAGAACATGGGCACAGGCACAGAAGGAACACTAGATAGCGATAAGTGTAATTTAAGGGCAATTTATTGTACATATTGAATTTTAAGCCCAGTAATATTTAATGATGGTATTGGGCAGTTAATTTTAACATTTTAAGCCCAGTATTATTCAAC
Source organism: Clitarchus hookeri (assembly GCA_002778355.1). Lineage (NCBI taxonomy): Eukaryota > Metazoa > Arthropoda > Insecta > Phasmatodea > Phasmatidae > Clitarchus > Clitarchus hookeri. The sequence continues at coordinate 61,109 of NQII01006431.1, read as the reverse complement.
GTTTGTAAATGTTATCTAGTCCAGAATTTAATCATTTAAAATTGTTTAAATCAATCTTTTTACTACTGTTGTTATACTTTTGTATTGATAAAGTTTTAGGGCATTTTGAATAAAGAAAAAAATAGTTAGCCCGCAGTTACAGATAACAAATAAAACAACTTTTTTTTCCTTCCCATTTCTCACAACTGGGAAAGTTTAGTCATTTGTTCCTGTGGAATGGATTTCACTTGATTTTTCAATATATTTTATATCTGCACAAGTTTTTAAGTATTCACTATGATATGAATGTCATGGATGGATGAAGATGCTCGATCACTGTCATGAGGTGGATGGGTTTCTTCCGGGTGCTCCCACCTCATGATATGCTATACACTACACTCGCCCATCCAAACTATGTCTTTTTAATCTCTAGATTAATTACCTATAACAAAGCATGACCCTAAAACTTATACTTTACTCCAAATTAACTTTAAAACTTCTATATTATACTTTATGCACAGTTTGATCCGTAACTGCCTTTCTACAAATTCAGTTGATGGAAGGCTGCCTCCATCTTCCACTGCATCTGACCACCACTTCCTTTCCTGCTTCCCCACGAAAACCTTGGTCAACACTTGTTTCTGATGAGTCACGCAAACTTCTAAAGTCTGTTCCAGGGCATGCTTCAGCCCCTCTATAAACATTCTGCACAACATTTCTGAAGTGTGTTTTAGGAGACGACTGAAATCCTCGGAAATCACCCTGACAATCAAATTCTTCACTCTCTGCCCCTTCCGTACATGCTTCCCTGGTCTCGCCTAGCTGCAGCTGTTTCCTTGACTTGGTTCCAGTATCTCTGGTTGTACCCTACTCCTTATTTCCTTCTGCAGACTGTGGTTTGCCTATGGGCTTCCGTATCTGTCATTCACCCACTTCAGCGAATGGAGATGTACCTGCTCCTTGACTGCCTGTGCTCTTAATTCCCAAGTGGCTTCGTGGCAGATGGTCGGCATGGCAAAATCGAATGTGTACCCCCACTTTTCCCTGGTAAGTATTCCATCATACACCTGAAGTATCTGTCCCGATATCCACCAACTCTTCTCTCCTCCAACACTTAGCACCAAAACTTGCTCTCCTACAGCAAAAAAATTGTCCCCATAAACCCAACTGGGATTCTTTTTTGCATACTGGTACTCCGGCACTGTAGGCTTTATTAGTTGTAGTTTGGTACAACGCCTCCATTTCAGAAACATTTCAGCCGGAGTCCGGCCTGCACTTGTGTGTGGTGTGTTGCGGTTGCTGAACAACCACTGATCGATTGTGCTTTTAATGGATTGTGCTGTGCCCTCCTGTGAATTTTTTCAATGCCTTGTTTTCCTATTGCTCCCTTAACTGACTGCACTCTTCTTTCCACTGCTCCACTTGATTGCATACGAAAGGGAGGCGTAAGCTGTAAATCTATTGCCATGCTGTTACAGTATGTCTGGAATTCTTCAGACCTGAATTGAGGTCCATTATCTGCAACCAGTGTCTCTGGTAATACATACACTGCAAACTAGGATAGACATTCAATAGTTCCAGCTGCGGTAGTCAAAACTCTTCAATTCCACCTCTACCCACTTCGAATATTCATCTACCATGATAAGCATCTATCTTTGGTCCCTCTCTGTAAAATAAATGTGAATTAGTTCCCATATCCGACCGGTAACAGGCCACTCCAAACTTATTTGTTTTGGGTCAAGACATTTGACATGGTGCACACTGCATCACTACTGTCTCAATTGTCAAATCCATCCAGGAATTTGCATTATGTGTTAACCCTTACTCCATAACTATGAAGTCTTTTCAACACACCCTCTAGCGTCTGACTGCACCCCTGAGAGCCTGGTTATCAAGATGTCATCAAGATACTCAACTATGCATGGAATTCCCTGTAGGATCTGCTCAATCGCTGCATGGAAAGTGCTGGGTGCGGAACACAATCCATAAGGCATCCGTTTGTACTGGTAAAATCACTTATGTGTATTAACTGTCAGTACCTCGCATATTTCATCCCTTACTATCAACTGCTGATATGTATTTTATAGGTCCAATACACAAAAAGCTTTCCCTTACCTCATGGAAGCAAATATGTCTTCAATGCATGGTAACGGATGACTTTCTGGTTCCACATTGGGGTTGATTGTATTTTTGAAATCTGCATATATCGTAAGTCCTCCATCTGCCTTAGGAATGATCACCAATGGAATAATCATAGCCCATCTGCTACATGCCATCTTTTCTAACACGCCTACCTTATCAAGCCTGTCCAACTTCCCTCCCACTCTGTCCCATATAGCCTATGGCACAGATCTCATCTTCTGGAAAACTGGTACATAAAATTTTTTTAAAACCAAGATTGCTTGTATCTTACAAATCTCCCCAAATTCTCCACTAAACACTTCCGTATATTTCTACGCGAGTTTCCGTACCAAAACTTCACATTCCCGTATGCGTCCTAGAGACTGATTCTTCCCAAAATCATTTACTGCCTCAGGAATTACTAGTTGACATACCTACCTTCCTGTGCTGAATGTCCACTGACACTGCAAATACTGTTAGCCAGTCCAGTTTTAGCACTGAAAGCTAGTTTCACCCCATCAGTAATAGTAACTGCTGTTCACCAGAGTCCTCCATTAACAGTGCCAGCTTCCGAGCTTTATTGCCATGTTCTACACATACCTCAATAGTCCCTTTCAGCGGCCATTGCTCACCAAAATATGTCCTCAACTGAATATCTGCCCATTCCAAAGAAATGTCTGGCCAATTTGCACAATACACATTGTATGGTATAAGAGAAACTGTCGCTCCCGCGTCTATTTCCATGGTTAACAGTTTTCCCAGACACCTCCATCGTTACTTTGAATGTTTCCTTCACTTTGTTGATCAAGCCCACATGCCACAAGTCCATTAAGTTCTGTCCCGTCTCTTGCACCTCTCTCTGTACCGTCTGCATCACGCCTTGTTTAGCACTTCAACATTTACGTGCCAAATGACCCACTTTAACGCAGTTATTGCACTTATACTTCATAAACCAGCAAACATTTCCCAAGTGGCCCACCTTTCCACATCAAAAACACACACTATTCTAATCTTTCCCTTTTTCCTTCTCTCGCCTCTCCAGCTGGTCACACATTCATTCCATAACCTTAGAAATTTCTCCATCCAGTATCTCTGTTGTCGACATCTGGAACAACTTTTGTTGTTTTTCTGCCTGTTCCATCACAGTAGCCTTCGCGTATGTTTCCTCAAAAGTGAACTCCTCAATTAATTTCTACTCTATGTGGTAATTACAAATGCAGTCTGTCTCGCAATGCTTCTTTCAAAAATGTACGAAAGTTACACGTCGACGCTAACCTTTCTATCGGCACCGAATATTCTGCCACTGTCTCATCTGGAGCAACCAAATGTCGTAGCATACGGAATGCATTCTTACTGATAATAGACAAAAGCACCAACACGTGCTTAGTCTCCGGGCACCGAATTTGCCTATTAAGTAGTGGCTTAACCGCATCCTATGACACGGCTTTGTCAAAATTTTCATCTACTTCCAAAATTGACCCAAACATCTACATCTTTTACGAATCTAATATCCTTTTACTGCATAATCCAGACTTGTTCCCAATGTTATGTTCCATACCTTATGCCATCTTGGTTCATTCTGTTTCCCCAACCTTCTTGCCTGTATGTCTGTCCAACCAATCTCCACTACAAGAAGGTTCCCCATTTAGAAAATGGAAAGCTACAATGGAAAAGTTTAAAGTGCCACTCAAAAGCACTTTACCATAAAACTTATGTACTTTCTGCAGAAAACTTTTTTTACGTGTAAAACTTGAAGATGGAACAATCCTTTTGGACCATAAGAATATAGAAGGAAAAAGATGGGAATATGGTAAATTAAAACCAATTTTAGAGACCATTATATTTTGTGGAGAAAAATAACGTCCTTTGAAATGATGATGATGATGATGATGGTGGCCCTGTAAAACTACAAAACCTGTAAAAAAAAATTAAAAAATTGAAACATCAGGGAACTTTACAGGTACTGCGCAAATAGTGATGAGCATTTGAAGTATCATCTCGCTCATTGTTCCTAAAATGCTATGCACAATGGGGCAGAACTCAAGCGGCAAACTTCCAGAGGTGATTCCTTACACAAAATCAAGTGGTAAATGTTTGGGGGACACTTTTTACCTAAACTGATTATTAAGGGTGATATAAACCCTGAAAAATTAAATTATTTAACTGAATTTTTGCAAAATATTGGAAACAAAGTTAAATTTAACTACGATTCTCCACACATTGTTTTGTGCAGCCTGGATCTTCAACATAACAGCAAACTCTCACTAATACCTCCCAAAGTAATTACAATAACAGGGGTGGCCACCCTCTTATTGCATACAACTTTTTTTCCATCAAAATTGATAATGTTCACTGTGAATTGGATGACAAATTTATATGCATCATGGGCAGAAGGGGGACTAAAAAGAACGAGGTAGAGAGGAGTGGTCCATCAGGTTGGTTTGATGGCAAAACTTTTCATGATTGGGTAGCTACAACTGCTGTCCCTTATCTAAACAATTGGATGGAAATGAAATACTTATAGGTGATCTGACTGTCACCTATCGGTTGACTCAAACTGTGCAGACACACTATTATAGATTTCATTTTTCTTACAGTTAACACTACACATTTAACGCAGCCCCTTGACGTGACCAAGCTTGGCTACGACGATAAAGCCAACTTGATCTGCAGTGTTTCCAGAGTTGTGAAGTAATATGTGTGTGCCCGGCGCCACAGCTCTGCGGTGAGCTGATGAGATGTAGGGTCGTTCGGCCGACAGCCTAGGGACTCTGGTAAACACTCCGTCATACACACGTTGCCGAGGTTGTGGGCCACCTCGCACGCCTTACTTGATTATCAATAAAAACAGTGGTGCTGGTTGTTAAGGTATTTATTACCCCGTTATGTACACTCAACTATACAGAAGACACGTGGCCTGAATGGCCCGGAACTACAAGCGACCACGTGGTCTTATCATGTGAAGCTCGAAATGCACTTTTGATTCCCGATAAATAATAACGTCGCTCTCCCCTCGGCGCTATGCAAGTTAAGTAAGGAAAGAGATGATGATAATGATTTATAATGTTATGGATGCGACTGGATACTGTTCGACAGATGATGTCCTTGCTAGGGCTTCTGCAGAGTGGGAGAGCGTAACGTCCGAGTTTGTCCAAGTGCTGGCGAATACTGGGCGGAAGCGTGCGCCGGCTTTCGCCACCCAAGCGCAGCCGACGCCATACGGTGAAACACAATATACACTGAAAGATGATTATGGGATGGAAAATGATATGAACTAAATTAACACAAGAAAACATAATTACCCTTACACAAATACATAATAAAAATGATAATACTTATTCTAAATGTTTTCATTGCACCAGCCACAGCATTGCCAAATGTAGAATGTCACATGTCTCTGGCTGTGGCTGGGCAGATTGTCTCCGATGACAAAACAAATTATTAATTAATTACACACTGACACTATTAACAAATACACTGACGAAATAAACTGAATAAATAATAAACACTAATGCACACGTGCCCACAAGCCTGTCGGTGTGGTGTGGACATACTACGGCAGTCAGTGGACAAAAGGACTCGTGAACGTGGGGTTATCGTCACCCTTGAATTTGCCTTCTTTAAACATCTTGACAGCCACATAGGTAAAACTCATGTCAGCATAGAAAATGTGGGATGGGAAAAATTCAGAAAAATGCTTTCCCATCTCTGTCAACAAAAACTCCTTGCTGAAATAGATGCAAACACATCAACAAACATACAGGCAGGATTTTCAAAAACTGGAGCCGTTCCTTTGAACAGTGAGAAGGTTCTGGAACTATTGCAGTGAGATGGAGAAATCAATAAAAATCATGCTGGAGCTACAGATGATAGTGAAACTTGGAGATACTGTGAATCTCCTAAAAAGCATAGACAAAAGGACAAAACTCCCAGTGGTAGCAGGAAATAGTGTCATGTTTGATAGTAATGAAGGCCCTAGTGAAAATGAAAGTGACAAGTCTGAAAACAGTGTATCTGATGATGTGCATGTAGATCACATGCCTGCAACGGTGGCAACTTGAAACTTTCTTTGAAGTCTGCAAAAGTCTACTCCAGTTCAAATTTTCAGTGCCAGACATTATGTTTCTCATATTTATACACAGTGGAACTAGATGCTCTACAACTATGGGACAAATCTAGATGTGCATTTTATCATTTAACAAAATCTTTCCAATGCAGGCACTGATAACCGGTTCTTCAGTTACTTGATTGCCACTGCTTTTTCTGGGTTTGGTAAAATCAATTTTTCTGAGATGACGTAATCCAAGAATTTTACTTCTGTTTGTGCAAAGGTACATTTCCTTGTGGTAATTGTTAGCTCTGCTTTTCGAAGTATGACATATGAACGGTAAGGGAAATATATACTCTGTACCATAGATAGGTGGGACTAGGATTTTATTAGAAACAAATCCCTAACCACCTCACTTATGATACTGTTACATGGATGCCCGAGAGGCGTATCTAAGTTTGAGGGCTGGAGGTCCTAATAAAAATAAAAGAACTACATTTGATTACCAATTTATTTACACAGCTATTATTTACAGCATTAAATTATTTGTCTCCACTATTACTCTTTTTATTTAACAGCGAGTGCAATATTTAATGTCTATTTCAACTATAATTAACTCCTTAATTGTCTCTGTTTGGTTACAGTCAATTACCCCATAGTCATTACTAACACATGTTCAGTCTATCAGTTGCCATCATTTGTAATGTCTTTTACTCATGTATCCTATCCAATAGTCCAGCCTGCCAGCCACACTCTTCACTGCTTGATAGTCGCAGTAGCAGATTTCCCTTCCGCTTGTCACTTCTCTCGCTGCTCATCTATCGCTCGGAATTCAGCCACTCATCAACTACTCCGCTCGGAGGCCTGTTGCACTTTTATATAGTTCACCCTGACCATCTGGAAGTTCAACGCACCCCGAGTCTCACGGAGAGAACGAGAACAGTAATCCGGTGCATTCTTCAGATAAAAAGCAAAAATCAATACAACCAGAGTTGTCAGCGTGCGCCACAAAAGGGATTATCTTGTCTGCTTGCTTTTTATAACAGTTATGCGGTTCGCTCACCTGCCATTCAAAAGTTCAATCGACGTGCTGCCCCGTTATCAACATTACTCTGTCTTCCTCTTACACCCACTTGCACAAGGCAGGCCAAAGTTAGCAGCGCAGACCAGCAACATGTAACAATACTTTACACCATTCTCGTAACTTGGGGCATGCCTATCACAACCACCAGCCATGACCGAACCTCCCGGGCTTCCATGGTGGTTCTGATCAAGCTTTATCCAAGCGACTGGTGGTGCTTGCTGATTCTTTCTCTGACCACGGGCGACCAAGCGCCAGTGGTCAGGTCGCTTTCCACCAAGGGGCATCCAAAGTGACAAACGAGTGGTGGTGGTGGTGGTGGTGGTGGTGGTGGTGGTGGTATTGGTGTTAGAAGGCGTATCAGTGTTTGAAATCAAAGCTGCTGGAAAATATTCTTATTACCTAGTTGTGCTCTGCCAATTGGACATGGCCACATTACCTTCATCACAGCACTCATACTGCCTACATGTCGTAATTATTAAGTTAATACTAATTTGATCAAGATATTTAGTTAATTTCTTTTTTTGTTTTGCAAGGAAATTTAATTATTTTTCAGTATTTCAGACGTTTTTGTTATGTTGTGTAACATGCGTACAATGACCTTCTAAACGGAACACAATAGCAGTAAGGGATGAGCTGTCTGCTATCCGACATGTACAGCTGCAGACAAAAATAGGCTATGTTTTACCTCCCCTCGATTTCACTTGGTATGGAAAGATAAAAATTCAGACAAAGACAAAAAATGTTGTACTTACTTTATTGCCATCATTGATATATAAATCCAAGTCATAACAATCAGTGATAATGTTTTTAATACAAACATGGCATATTCAATTCAAATAAAACATTACAAAAATGTTTGTAAAAAATTAAAAAAAAGAGTATTGTATAAACAATTTATTCAGATCTGTGCATCTTTAAAATAAAGTATACTTAATAAGCTACAATAAGTATTAATCTGTATTAGCATTCCATTTACATAATAGCAGACAACAAATATGGATGATGTGAAAAATTTACCACAGTAACATTATTAAATTACACCAGTGATTTCTGATACGGCAGTAGATGCCTCCTTTGTCTCTCGCCATTAACTAATTAATCAACATGCAAAACAGATCTCTCTCATTGACTACAGCATTCATCTCAGCCTATTTAGTCAGTATACAAACAATGCACATTATTCATAAACGGGAATATCCCCAACCATTTCCACAATGGATGGAAATCTTTCATTAAAAACTATATTTTAAATTTATTAGTTTTTATTTTTCACTGTACAAACAACATATTTCACTCAAAAAATACTTGCAAAAAACCACTGTGTTTAGCTCGGGATGGGCACAGGACCACAAAATTTTAATGACTCCATTGTCACACTTTTTCATCACTTGTTTACCAGCCATCACTCAAACAGATGCCAGGTAGAAAGATAATGTAATGATTCACACATTATTGAGAATATAAATCAGAGTGCAACTACTATACCGTAGTACTAATTACCTTGAATGATACTGTCAGTAACATATACTAGCATATTCTTACATGTATTGATGCACAAGCTGCACGTTACTTCAGTCTCCAAATAAATTGTTAATCTATGCACTTTTGCTATAGTTTATAAACTATTACTTTCATACCTGTTTCCATTTTTTACCATTAAAGGCTTTGTCATGGTAAACTAAGCACTTTTGAAAACCCTACTAAATTTCTACTTTCAACTAGTTGGTTGTGTATCTTTCCACACTTCAAATAAACATTGCCATGTAACAGAAATTGTGTTTACGTCAGCTGCTCGTGTATCCACTCCATTCTCATTAAATAAAAAATTAATATTGTAATCAACACTATAAACACGCACTGTAATTTCTGTAAGTAATATTGGTTTGTTAATATTGATTTGTTCGTGATTATTTTTCTGGTAAGATATAAATGAAATATCTTGAATTGTGGTCAACTCTTCCATGGTCATAAGAATATGTTTTTTTGGTTTATATTGTCAACAGAATAGCTGAAGTTAACCACGATTCTTTATCCTCTTATAAAAACAACGCCAAGCTATTTTTGAATGTTGGTTTTTCAAAAGTGTGAAAAACTGATGCTTGCCCGTTATATGCATCATACTCATAAAAGGCATGCTTTTAGAAAATATGGTGGTAATTATTCTTTCATACAAAAGACGTGTCTTCAAACATCATCAAATTACTTAAGAATTATGTTTGACATCATTTATGAGTATAATTATAAGGAAAACTGTTTGCTGGTTTAAAAGCTATGTTCGTAATTTTCTTATTGCTAGAATATTACAAAATCTTATGTTCTCTAGGTATGCATTGAAATTGTCAACATACTATTTGCAGATAAATTGAAATTCCTAATGAACTGACCTACGACATTGCATAAATACTTCATAAATAAATATTTTAATACAAAACTACACATCAGCCAGCAAATGGTGGGTGATACTATTACATTACGAACTCTGAAAATAATTATCATGAAACTCAATGGCTAAACCAAATTGGTCCCAATTTTTTCAACAACTTCAATCTTAATACTTATCACTCAATACAAGTTTTGTGCTAATTCATCCAGCCACGCAGTTTTTAAAGAGCATAACACTAACTTTTACTTAGACCTATTGCTTATGAAAATAATAAAGTTTTGCTTATAAAATTAAAATACCTGCACTGATATTTGTGTAACTTCACCAGAATACTAAAAATACAATACCATGCTGATGACATATTTCGTGAAATTGCATCCATACATTTAATGCATAATCTGATTTTTCCACAAATTAAACAGTTTGGTCAGATGTTATAACACTGTTTTAATGTACAGAATTAGCATCACTCAAGGAATGTTTCATATGCAGCATAAAAAATTTTCATGGTTTTATTGTTTCAAAATGAGTGGCATACATGCAGAGGTAGTACCTCATAAATTTGCTTCTGGGAAATCACGTATATACTAAATAGCACAGCTGTGTAACTTTGTCTTTCTTTTCTTAACACAGTTGACTATTTTAAGTTAATCAACTACAGAGTATGCTATTATTTTCTGTGACACAACTGCACCCACTCAAAGAAATCCAGATGTTGACATCTGGATGGAGATCACGTCTGCAAGCAATGCTTGCCAGCAAGCATCATTTTTTTTTCTTTTTTTGGTCCCTTGAAAAATTATACGTACAGGTTGCAATGTATTTCAGTTTTGACTTAGGTTAGTATTAAAATTTTTTAAAGTATGTACTTAAGTTACAAAATGCTTTTTCACAGGTTATTAAGATTATAAAGTACTCTACATATGTAAATTTGATATATCAGTTTTGTATATTATTTCAAGACAAGTGGGCATGTGAAGTTTCGCCTCCCTCTATAATGAACATAAAAAGTGTTACTTTAGGATTTATAAAAACAAGGTTCTACAATATTTACAAGTTCATTAGTATAATATTTATGTTAAAAATGAATTCTGTGACAAGCATTAATGTTAAACCTCCTTGTTTATTGTGATGAGTATTACATCTAGTAATGTTCACCTGCTACATAGAGTAATGTCTTACATGTTTTGTCCTACGTGAGCCACATGGGAGTTGGCAGTGTAAGCAGACGTCGAGCTTACCTAGTGCATCGCGGCCCACTGGACCGCCGCCGACACCGGCAGCACTGCTCACAGAGTGTATGCGCCCGCCGCCAGCAGGCCAAGTGACTGGTCACATTTCCCCACTACCCCCTTGTCATCAAGACCTTTATGGAGCATGCGCGCTGCATGTGACGTCATGGAAAAGTACCAACAACATTCTTGACTGTTTAAAACTGTTCGGGATTTTTCAGAAGAGGACAACGAAGTTAATATAAGGAGTGGTTTCCTGCCTTGGGAGTAGAGTGTCACTTACCATGCTGCTAGATTCGGAACTTTGTTGTGATGGAGAGAGGGCGTGGGGGACATTTTAACCTTTATTCATAAAAAGGATANGCAGCAGAGTGTCACTTATCATGCTGCTCGATTCGGAACTTTGTTGTGATGGAGAGAGGGCGTGGGGGACATTTTAACCTTTATTCATAAAAAGGATAAGTCATTTGACATGTTAATCTTTTCAAAGGTTTCTAGTAATAATATTCTAATGTAACTGTGTTCTATTTAAAATGGGTGGAAAGCAACTTCCAAAAATTTAATTTTAAGGGATTTAGCATAATATCCTATTTTATCTCTTTGTGACCATTGTGGTCTTGTATTATTGTCTTTAAGATTTTGTAATTTTTTAATGGGGAAATTTATAGAATGATGGTTATTCACCCCAAATATATTTGACAAAAATCAAACTGAGTTCCAACTTTCACAAACCCTACAACATATCCTTTCTTTTGCCACTTGGGACACAGGGGGTCTCTGCTTTTGTGAAGCAAGGAGGGACGAAAATTGCTGTTCTCACGAGTCGGAAAGCTACAGGCACATTTTTATGCCAATCCAAATGTGTACCCAAGCACGCATCAATTAGCTTATCTTTTCTTTTAACATGATTTATTAATACATGTTTTGCAAGTAACAATCTATATTAGCTATTGCAGTACTAATGCATAAATAAAAACAATCAACTATTTTTAATTACACCTATCACTTGACCGACAACAGCAACAAAACATGTAATCAACTTAATGCATGCTTACGGTTTTCTGTGTTCACAAGTAAGTACTTTTATGAACATACATTACAAAGCAGTAACAATAACAAATACTGCCACTTCACTCAGAACAGATATAAACACGTTTTATTTGCAGCCAACTCTCGATTCTACGACCCTTCACGGTCCCTGGGTAAAGGATTGTTATTACGAGTCATTTCAAGACAGTCGCTATTCCAGGGGTCTTAGAATCGAGAGTTGACTGTATTACGTTAATTAACATGGTCATGAAACACTGTTTTGTGCACACGGTAGAGTGGACAGAAAAAAAAACCAATGTACCAGGTAACTAGAACGTTGTCTCAGGCAAGTGATCATGTAAAAGAGTTAGAAACGCAAATGTATAACAATCATGCACCAAATTAATTCTTATTTGCATACAACAAAAAGGAACTGAATTGCAGCCGACACAAATTTTTAGCATTATGGCCTTAAAGAAAAGAACTATTTGAAGTTTGCTGCCAACTTAATTGTGAGTATGGTATGTACTCATTGCTTGCGTGAAAGTACATACAGTTACAGGCAGTAATATTTTTCAAAGGCTGATTTCAAAAGTGCTTATTTTATTGTGAACCACCTATACTGTATTTAAAGTGCATTTGAGAACACCCCAAAATGTGTAATTTCAGGAAGACCACCTAGACCACCTTAAATTTCCTTAAGTTTCAACTAATTTATTTTCACCGACTCGCACATTTTTTCCCTAAAATATCACAGCATTGCACAAAATTTTATACTGACAAAAAGAAACAATAGCATAACACAAAATGAGTAAAAACTTTAATTTACGTTTGTCAATTTTTTTGCAAAATAGTATTCAATAATTTCAAGTTTAGTTTGGTAAAATTTATCAATTTGCTGTGCTTCAAATCTAATACAGTATACCTTTTGTATTTACATTTAGTTTCTTTCACAAATACACAGTAGGCCTTATTCTCAGCTGTATTTTAGTATTGGGAGTGTTCGAGTTTTACAGCTTCAAGTTGAATTAAGTTGTATCACACTCAAGTCAAATCAAATTCAGTTTTAAATTTTTGAATTAAAATCGAGTTTGCACCACAAATGTAAATGTGTACCTATGTAAACGGGTATATTGCCCACCCCTTATAACTTCCTGCCCTTTTGGTCATCACGGTTTACCAAGAATAAAAGTTTGGGACTAGTTTCTACCAATAAGATTAATCCTTTTCCTAGGTAAATGATTCAAAGCACTGCTTTTCCCTCTCACCAACAAGTGAATGCCTATGACCGTGTCTCAATTAAAAATAATACTCTTTCGAGAAAACACTCTTTCGCACGTGGCAAGAGTACTGCTTTATGCTCTCTCATGCTCTCCCTCTGTGAAACTGAGACAACCACACTCTCATTTCTCTCCAACGTAACGCAGACATCTGATGCCAAAATTGCGTGAAATCATGTTAAGTTTGAGCGGTTGGAAATAATCTATATATGGCCAAAAAAATTCACAAATGATTATAGCTTTACCGGAATAATTGTTAGGGCATAATATACTATTGTTATTGTTTTATATATACCATGATGTTGCAGCAAAGTGACAAAAAATATGAGAATTTGCCAGAAATCCTTATGCAACACACATTTATAAAAATATAAATAAGTTATTTAGTTGACTAAAAGATTTGAAATTATTCACCTAAAGGTAAAATGCAATGTGGTTTCGACCTAGAAATCTACTATAACCTTATTCAAACACTGAGACAATGTAAACAAATATGGTGCATCGTCAAAGCGGGTGAGAGAGCACCAGCACGTATACAACTTCGTGCTTGCTCTGTGCTCTCGCTCTTTTGCGCTCTCTCCGACGAATTGAGATGACCAGTGTGCATTCTTTCCGACATAATGAGTGATCACAAGAGCAACAGCACGAGAGAGTGCTCTCTAGGCGAATTGAGACACTGTCTAATAAGGTAGGTGAGAAAGGAACGGCAATGCCAGCCACATGATACTGGTAAAAAATTAAGATAACAGTTATAGAAGTGGAGTGAGGGTAGACATCAGGTTGGTCTGGCAGCATGCCACCAGGCATGTGGACAAGCAGTTCACATTTAAAATTTTTGTTAATAGTTTTTTTTTTACACACGTTTTTAAAACACGTTTTTAAAACAGTAGTCACATGAAAAAAATAATGGCAAGTGCACCATATCTATGCTTATTTCTGCTGAAGGTGTGACGTGACATGACAGAAAGGAACTTTTCATGTTTAAATACGTTGTATGATTGTATGTATTTGTGTCGTGCAGAGACTGTAACTGTAGACCTTAATTTTTGTGGGTTGTTTTAGTATTTCTCACCTGGTGCAGCGGCGGCACACAGCCTGCAAGAGGAAGTGGCATGTCGTGCAACATCTGGTTTTATTTGCAGCAGAATATCACAAACAACAACCGAGTGTCAACACATGTAGCAAAGTAATTATTCAGACATAACTTAGGCTGTTTAGAAACGTAAAATTATAGATTTGGGAAACACAAAAGTGACTATTTGGTGCAAATATTTGTTTGTTTATAACCTAAAAGCACAGGAACTCGAATAGCACGTTCAGTTGGAAAAATACTAGAGTCAAATGACAAGCCAATCTTTGTTAGTTAAACTTGATTTGACTAGATTTTTCGAGTCTCAATACATCACAAAATTGTAATTTTGCTATCTGGAATATGCACAACTAGAATAACTCAATCTAACTTTCTTCCCATTGATAGCAGGCTAATGGTTTGTCACTGAAATGAGATACAATGCCCCAGGCTGTTTTTGGTTAAAGAAATATTTATTTCCTCATTCATATATTCCCAGTCAGTTAGCATGGAAAACTGTCAGCTAATATTTAAGATAGTCCTCTGAAGGATACAAAGAGTCGGCCCTTTTTTTTCCATTCCAATTTAATTTAGCAAAACGTAATATTGTTGCTTACATTCACTGCAGTTTTGAGAAACTAATGTTGTTTGTGGGTAAATTTCCTCTACTGTTAATGCAAATTCCTTGATACACATTTTGCAGTGACAACAATTTTGCCCATGTCTGATTATGCATGTAACATAAACCTGACTTAAATTATATTTTCATCATAACACAAAAATTAGCTTAAAGACCAAAGGAACAGGAAAAAGCATTACAACATAGAAAATGTTTACCTAAATATGGAGTAATGTAGCCAACAAAGAAAAACCTGCATTGCCAAAAAAAGTCAAATCCAGAGAAATTAACATTTAAATCCTATGGTTGTCACATAAGAGCAATTGCAAGCATGCAATGAATTATGCATGGTGGCTTAATAGGGCACGAGTATAGTTAAAACAAACTGCTAGTCTTACAGTAAAATGCATTACAAGTTTGCTACAACTATTATGCGCACAAGAACCATATTTGTGAATCAAATCATTATACTCATCGCGTATATTTTTTTAACTAAAATATTTTTTCAAGGATACTGCTTTTAAATGTTTCGAATTTTCCACCATGCTCTGATGGATGATGAATGGGCAACAAAAAAATAACACAACTCCAATCAAATATTACAGCACAATAAAAACAAGCCACAGCTGGTGGCATAAGCTTAGAGTTTGGGAAATTACACGCTACTGTAGTTAATGAAAATGCACAGCAGAGATCTTACATCATAAAATATTTGTGGTAAGGATTCACTATTATAAAATTACAAAGTAGAACACCATTGTTATATTTGAAACAGAACGATTTGTTTCCCGTGTGTGTATGAAATTTGCTCATTTTAGCTGATTTTTACAACACATATTTTATTTCTCAGATTACTCATTTCTAGGTTTGGCGGCAACCCTGGAAACTGCTCAGTTTACATCTTCTGTCAAACACTAAAGAATATAAGCAAAAATACGTAGCAAATTTTAAGAACATACTCAGTACAAGACATTGTAAATAATCATTTAATTAATCACACAACCATATTTGTAGCCATTATCTGTCAAATGGTTTTCTTACACATTTACAAATATGAAGAGCAAAATTACTTAAAGCCAACAAATTCTGTATAATGAAACATAATTAACAAATGGTATAGAGGAATATATAACCAATTATTCGTGAAATTATAGAAAATAAATTAGTCAAAGGTAACAAAATATTTGCACATATGCCATAAATACAAACAACAGTAATATAATATGAAATTAATTAATGTGTGAACAACAAGCAGTTTTTAACAAACAGCATTAATGATATTGTCAATTTTGCATAATAAGTAATACAAGACTATTATAATTGACATTATGGAAAGCTCAAAAGCTCAAACTAAAGACAGTTATGTATTACTTATAAAATATAAACTTCATATTTCTATAGTTATTTACACATGTTGCGATGTTAGTGCTATTGCGTTAAGATTATTAGCGCAATCTACTTTTGTGCGGTGGTGTACTCTTTGTTCTGCTCGGATCCCCTCTCCTTTTTCCTCCCAGTTCTCCCTCCTTGCCTTCCCCTTTCCCCTTCATGCGTCATTTTTTGATTGGCAGTGGTAGTTTATTTAAGGCCTTGCACGGCCACACTCTGTCCAATTTACGGCCTTCCATCGTCTGCTATGTTACTCTACCACCGTACGCCTGCAAGATCTTTCCTTGTTCCTGATGGCTTAGTTGCACTTCACCTTGTTCTACTAGTCATGATACAGTGAGTCATGGAAAATGAGAAGTTTGGGGTAGAGTTTTTTTTAATGTTTGGTCATTTGTGTGGCAAGTGGTGTGTACCTTGGGTGTGCGGTAGTGCTAGTCCATTTCAAAATTTTTGTTTTGGCTGCCCTTCCTAATTACATTTCGGCTTAACTGTGGTGTCGCATTACTGTTTGTCCTATTTTAATGTGTCCTGTTCGTCCTTGTCGCCCGCCCAAGTTAAAATAATGTTTGCTATTTCACTGTTTCCACGACTTCATCGTTAGGGCGTTAAATCTTTTTAATTGTTCGTTGTTCGTTATTGTTAAGTTTTTATCGGTCCGAGCTATGATGGGTCCCAAATGACAACCTCCCACCGTAACTGTTTTAATTGTTTTTAATATTATTTTATTGGAAATGGAGGCTTTGATGGGCAATTTTTTGCTGCCCTCCTTTCTTTAATATTTTAAAGTTAAATGGGAACTGCGAATAATTCTAAGTCAAAAATTTCTTAGCTGTTGTGTAAGCGAAGTAAAGTTTGGATCATTATAAATTGAATTCTTGTTGTAATGGAGCAGAAATACATTTTATATATATATTGGTAAATTTTTTCCTTCGGTGCTCCGATACTAGTGGTGCGTTATAATGAATTGTATCAATTGTATAAAAAATATTAATGATTTGTTACTCACTGTGATCACTATTTATCAATGCCTGACTTTTTTACATACACTAAATGTTATTAGTCTTTAATGGTTTTTATGTTATTCAGTTTTGTATTCTTTCTTAAAATAAAGTGTTCAAACTTCTCAGTAGTTATTTGTGAATTTATCACACGTTCACACACAATAATTTTGCTTGACTAATGTAAACACACAACACACCAATGCTTATAGCACACAACATTAAATAAAGATCTTTAAAGGTAAGTCAACAAACATGCCTGCCACATTTAATTCTATAACAAAAGAGGTTCTAGCTCACTAACTTATAAACTGTCTCACTTTCAAAAATATTTACATAAAATATGATAAATTATTTTTATCTAACTATATTAATGATATGAAAGCAAAGCAGTTTACAGAAACATAAATTTTTACATTTTCTCTGTGTAGAAAAATAGCAAAAAAATGTACCAAAGGCAAGAGTACTAAACAATTCACAAAATAAATTATACGAAAATACTTTCAGTTTCAGTCAAGCTAGAAGCATTGTTTCTTCTTTTTTTCTTAATGTCTAAATATATATGTATACCCACTAAATTTATAAAAAGTAAAAGTAATGTGGAAACTAAACAAAGTTCTACATTAATTTACATTTTAAGCTTCTTTACATTGCACAAAACAGATATTATTTTGTTTGAGCCACTTATTTTAAATTAAGGAATTCTGGTATACCTAGACATGGATGTCTGAGGTATAAAATTTGAAAACTCCATTCACTGCAGACTTCAGCTAGTTAAGAATCAATTAATGAACTAATGAGAGAAATTGTACCATACATTTTCCAAAAATTATCTACAGCAAATCTGTATAATTAGTAGTTCACCAACTAACTGTTAACTCAAATGCCATCCACACAACTGTAAATATTACCAAATGAATTGTAAAATTTTTGATCTAAGATAATGTCTCGGCAAAGGATGACCTTGACTAAAATACAAAATTATATGCAGATACAATTTTTCAAATGCTTTATTGGTGAAAAAACACTAATCATGCCAAAGAGAAAAAAAAAAATATATATATATATATAATATATATATTATTTATTGTAAATTTTTAACTATATATTTTGCTGAGACAGAAACCTCAGTTAAATAAACTCCAATGATCTGTATTATTAACCCACACATTACAGACATGTGTGCAAATTATCCCATGTGGCTACTAAATCCTGGACAGTTAAGAACACGGAAGCACAAAACAGGAAAATTCCAAACCAGCCCTAAACTACAGTACATTTTATTATATTTTTAAAAAATAGGATATTATTTTAAGTGCCTTCCAATGATGAAGCATTCAATAAATTGATGTCATAAGTCCGTCATAATTTTTGTACCATTGTATTGTAAAATGGAACATTAGAAATCTAAATCCATACGTCTCAATGTATTAATTCAAAATAATTGAAAAATCATTTCTATTGTAATTTTTAAGACGAATAAACTATTCCTAGTTTCCATGGTTTGTAGAAAGTACAAACACATTTTCTTTTGTTCTTTCTACTATGAAAGAAATACATGATTAATGAGAAAAGCACCATAACTGCATCCGTACAAATCAGTGAGCGGCATGTTACCACATAGTTACAATGCATCAATACTGATAGCATCATAGTTTTAACCCAAGTACAACCAAGAACCGTAATTCAAGGGCAAGTGTAAATGTAACTCAAAACTCTGTTTCTGAGAAGAACTTTAAGAGCTAACATGAATGGATAAAACAAAGATACTAATTACTGGAAATAAAATACAAGTAGCCATAATATAAAGAAAAAAAAAAAAGGAAAGTTAATTCCTTTATAGATTTGCCACAACTTATATTTCCCACTGCTCTAAAAATGTAACACTAAAGGCATGGATTACTCATCACTTGCAAAAGATTATTCTCAATACTAGTTACATAAAAGTTTAACATTTTTTTACTTGGTGAATAGCAGCAATTATACACACACACACACACACACTGAGATATTCAAGCATGAACATCCAGAGATCTATTACGAACATAGCCATGGTCACAATAATTACTCAATTAAAAAGCGCCACTCGCTTCCAGCACAAATAACTCTACCCCTGCTTAGCTAGAGTTATAAATAAACCTGTATTACAAAAAACTTTAAACAAATAAATCTCAAAAACTAAACATTCAAAATAACATGCACACAAAATATGATGAAACTAACAGAAATGTCCTGCCATGACTAACTAAATCCATAAAATAGCCGATGCCAAACACCTACATTAGCTAACATAAAAAAATGTAATATGCGATGTACATTTTATTTATGCAAAATAATACATTTCATCTTTTTTCCTACAAGTATAAAACTCAAGAAAGTTGTACTTTGAAATACGTTCTGTAATAGTCTCAAGACAATTATTTTGTAAAATGTAAATAAAGAAAAAATATCCTTGACAAAGCTGGCATAAAACAATTTAGCACTATTAACATAGCTCCAAATTGTGACCAACACAACAAAAAAAAAAACCATTAAAAAAAAATTGTAATTAAGAACCCATTCCTGCACACTTTATTCAGCTTTAATATTATAATACAGGCAGTGTATACATTTGTATACTATTTTTCCTACTTTCCAAAGTAAAAATGGTTGCAGAAAAGGCAAGAGGCAAAGCATCTGTGGTCGTACAATGTAGCGAGTTCCTAACTTAATTTTACTAAGATATGGTGGGAATAGGTTGCTGGGCTAGTAATTAAATTTTAAAAAGGAGACAGAAAACACAAGTACTCATAGGGTGGTACTCGTGGATACACACACAAAAGTCGGACAAACACATTTCCCACACAGATGCTGTCGCGACGTTTCACTGGGCCAGCTTCTTTAGGCGGGGAGTGGTGGTACACTGCAATCTGTAGAGTGGCGGTTGATGAACCATAAACATTGTAGCCAGGAAACGAACTAGGGTGAGGCAGGAAATTTTAAATGTGGCAGAGGAGTTATCTATGTTTAAGCCAAGTGTCTGTCTGGACAGCCAACAAAAAGACACTTCTGCATAGAAAATGTGTTTGTCCTCCTTTTGTGCACGTGTGTATCCACCAGTACAGTCTGTGGAATACTTGCATTTTCTGTCACCTTTTTAAAATGTTTTTATTTTTCTTGCTCAGTTCATTGTGACCTAACTACAGAGAAATGCTTCTCAAGGTAACAAGAAAATCTTGCAAAATGTGTAGCATTACATGGGAATAAAAAAAAATGTAAAATACAGGAAATTGTAAGATCAAGGGGATGTAAAAAGGTGTTTCCCCTTATGTAAAACTCAAGACAATTGCACTTGTGACTAAAAATAATTGCAAAAGAAGAAATTTTAAAAGAAGACATTTAAAGTCTGCTGTATTCTTCATTCACTTTTGGTATGTTATGTGATACTTTTAAAATTATCACAAGTGCTTTGGACAATAAATAAGAGGTAAAATGCTTCATATACATCAAGTTACATTTCCTAAACACATTTGGAAATCAAAATTTTAGTACGTTTTATGAAATAAAATTATTCTGTTTGTCAGTAATAATGTGTTTTGTAAGAACTACTTGTCTGAGAGACAGATTAAAACAGTAATTCTATGAATATAATTCTCAATGGATTTTTTTTATTTAATCACAGTTCATACTGTATCTAGGTCATAGGCCAGTAATAAGTACAGTCTCATCATAATACATGATTGATATATTTTACGATACTAAATAATTATTCTAAAAACAATTCATGTGAGTATTAACTAACCGAGTTTTCTCAACACCAAAATGTGTTAAAGCTACAATACAAGCTATTTGCCACTTGTACATTTATTGACCAATCACAGTTGAACATTGTAAGCTACAGATGTTTATTTTTCAAGGTATAAGTACTGGACATTCAATAAAAACTTTGGCACTTGTATAGTCTACAAAATCAGTGGTATGTCAGACCCCAATTATTTTTAAAATATAAATTATATTGCATACTACAAAAATTGATTAGACTAATTTCTATTTTAATGCTTATTTAGAATTTGAACATACAGTGGAGTCTCGGTTAACCGTCAGTTTCTGTTAACCGTCAGTAAACT
Organism: Clitarchus hookeri; assembly: GCA_002778355.1. Taxonomy (NCBI): domain Eukaryota; kingdom Metazoa; phylum Arthropoda; class Insecta; order Phasmatodea; family Phasmatidae; genus Clitarchus; species Clitarchus hookeri. Next base: position 39,772 of record NQII01006431.1, on the reverse strand, counting down.
GACACACGTAAAATAATAAAATTGGATACAAAAAACAAACTTAATAAACTAAAAATGAAATAACATTTTTCTGGCTTCATATTAGATCAAATTAAGCACATTATTGAGTTGAACAATACATATAGTCAGTAAAAATACATTCTGTGCGGTGTGAATGACTCACGTTTGTTGTTTATGTACAACACGTACTTCATAGAATCGTTCCGTCTTCCTCACCACCCTACCGGAATTCCTAGACACCCATCCACCCTCCCATTCCTACAGTCAGTTCAGTAGCGGTAGTCACTTAGTCAGCAAGTCATTGTCCTCAGTTTGTTGTCAAAGTGAAGTGTGTTTAAAAATGTTTGAGAAACGGAAACGTAATGTATTGGGACTTTCTTAAAATCTTGAAATTATAAAACGACTGCGTAAAGGAGAAAGTGCGACGAGTATCGCTCCGCTATATGGAACCGGGCGGACAGTCAATGATATTAAGAAATATGCAGATAAAATGGAACGTCATATTTCAAAAATGCAAACGACAGACGGAGATGTCAAACTAAGAAAAACGATGAAGCCAGCGAACCTGGACCAACTGGATACAGTAATGTATCAGTGGTTGATTCAAGCCTGCAGTCAAGGGATACCAGTTTCTGGGTCCATAATAATGGCTAAAGCTATCGAGATGAACAAGAAGCTTGATGGGGATCCTTCATTTAAGACTAGTATAGGTTGGCTGGATAAATTTAAGGGTCGACATGGCATAAGGCAGTTGGACATATCGGGTGAAAAACTAAGCGCTGATAGTACAGTCATTGTACAATATCGGTAAAACTAATGAAAGAAATAAAAGATAGAAATTTGGTCAGAAAGCAGGTTTACAACTGTGACGAAACTGGCCTAAATTGGAAAGCACTTCCCGTGAAAACCTTAGCCTCCTTATCAAAAAAATCTGCACCTGGTTTTAAAATGCAAAAAGACAACATAACTGTCATGGTATGTGCGAATGCAAATGGTAGACATAGGTTTCCTTTACTAATCATTGGGAAATCTAAAAAGCCTTGAGCTTTCAAAAATACGAATTTAAACATCTTACCTGCCAAATATTATGCACAAAAAAGTGCCTGGATGAGCCAGGATATATTTAATGAGCGGTTTCACAGTGTGTTTGTGCCAAATGTAAAATCACATTTAAAATTGATCGGATTGCCTGAAGAAGCCATGTTATTAATGGACAATGCACCAACTCATCCTTCTCACGACTTGCAAAGTGATGATGGAAAAATTACGTGCCACTTTTTACCTGCTAAAACTACCCGACTAATTCAGCCCATGGGTCAGGGTATTATTGAAAGCATGAAGCGACGTTATCGAAAATGCTTTATTCAAAAAGTTTTTTGCGTTGGGGATTAATTAATAAGTGTAAAGCAGTCACTATTAAAGACACAATTTTTTATGTCGCTGAAGCCTGGCAAGATATACCAGAAGAAACATTAAAAAAAAAGGGCTGGAACAAGCTGTGGCCTGAGACTGTAAACAAGAATGAGGCCATAAACGAATCTGGAAATTATGAGCAAATTTTACTTCCATGTCAAGGGATTCCAGGTGGAGAAAACACATCAATAGGTGAAGTAAGTTGACGCGTGGCGTAATTAGGAGTATTAAGTAGAGCGGCGCTGTCACTAACCCCCTCCCCTCCCCCGCCAGATGAAACCAGTGTAGGGGCTTCGGAAGACACGTGTCGCTCGTTTACGCATGCCGAGGTCAAGCCGAGATGATTTAGCACCTACAGGCCATTCCACGTGTCGTTCCTGCAGCGCAGGCCTCCACCTACCTTCCCCCTCCCCTAGTAAGCCCCGTAAAAGTTGTAAACGCCGAGAAATGACGAGATAGTCAGGCGTATTCCGCCTGAAGTCAGAAAACACGCACCGAGAAACAGCTGACAAGCTGAAAGTGGTGCCTACTA